>OY735234.1:39265318-39272818 GCA_963457665.1 Thysanoteuthis rhombus
ATAAATGGATATTGTTTACTTATTTATTTATTGGGTTTATTGCGTATCTTTCACCCCTCTCTCTCTCTCTCTCTCTCTCTCTCTCTCTCTCTCTCTCTCTCTCTCTCTCTCTATCTCTGTGTTAGTTTCATAACTAAATAGTTTCAATCTTTCTTGAATAATAAAGGTTATCTATTTGTTTTATTCATTTGATTCCCCCTGCTCCCATCCTTATTCACGAAAAGGGGCTAATTTGAATTATATCCTCCCTCTCTTTCTCTTTCTCACCCCCAGGTCTATCTATGTATGTATCTTTCGCTCTCTTCATATCTATTAAGGGAGGCTAATTTGAATCATTTCCCCCTCTCTTTATCTCTCTCTATCTCTCTCTCTCTCTATATATATATATATATATATCTTTCTCTTTGTATCTCTCTCTCTGTATCTCTCACACTCTCTCTCTCTCTCTCTCTCTCTCGTTCGTGCGCATGCGATTCCCAGCGCTCCCAATCGTATCCTTAACAAGCTTAAAACCGACTCCATCGTTCAAATCATTGGACTCTTCCATTCGAAGGTGTCAGGCAGTTTCTGTGCTGAAAAAAATCATCTCATGGAAATGCAAACATTGAATCACCGTAGCCCCACAAATGGCCGACTAACCAGTTAAATGAGCTACAGATTTTTCACTCCTTGACTGTTCGTGTGTCCATGGGTGTCTCCAGCCACTCCTGGTCACATTTTTGCAGCTACAACCTTTCCATGAGTACACCACTGAATAAAACAACTTCGGAAGACATTTTTTTTTTTTTTGCTTTTTTTTTTTTTTTTTTTTGCTTTTTTTTGGGCTCTGAATGTTTAGTTTGTATCAATAATGGCCAAATCCTGTCCTGGTATTTTTAGATAATTCTAGATAAAAGATCTATTTCTTAATATATTTCTTCAAAAGGTAAATCCGGATAAAAGATCCTATATTTTTGGATAATTTCAGATGATTTTTGGATAATTTGAGTTGAAGATATATTCTTTTGATGATTTTAGATATTCCTTTTGATAACTAGTTCTGGTACATGCACGGGCTATGGTGATTCATTCATGCGTGGTACAGATACATCTGTGAATTTTCCACAAGGATCAACAAGTATATTTTCAAATGCAGCCTAATAATCGAATGGATCAATCGATTGATTTTTATCAAATACATATATCAGCATTATACACACATTCGTTCCGTCTAGAATCGATATATTTGATATTTTTACTGCAACATTTCGACTGATGCACTCTCCAGTCAGCATCTAACGGTTGGAAACGACGAAGATGAAAATGCTAGTCTTGGTTTTTGAATAGCACTAATACCTTGTCTGAATTATTAAAACCAAGCTTGTACAGACGAAAAATCAGACTGGCCCGAAAGTTGAAAAAGAAGAAAGACGAGAATGCTAGTTCGACAGCATCTATCCAAATAAAAGACGTTTATGCAAATTAGTATCTTCATTTGCATAATTGGTCGTAGGCTTGAGTCTCAGTTTCGTCTGATTCTTGCTATTACCTCAAATTTATAATGGAATGTTCCATGTGAAGTGAAATTAACAAAGCTATAAATGAATGAATAAGTGGGATTGTGATAAAATGTGATGGTTTCTTGTTATAACAAGGGATATAACGTGAAGATTTTAATGTGTCAAAGGAATACAGTTAGAGCGACTAAAAGAAGAAAGAGTCATTGCGTGAGCGAGTCTTTCTCTTCATCTTAACTGTTGCCTATTTTATGATCTCCAAACAGGAGGAGGGAAGCACAGTTGCTAGATAGCTGGAGACGTTTCTGGCCAAAAGCTCGCAAAACGTGCCCGAAAACAGTCGAACGAATAGATAGTAATAATGATTGTTTATAAAACAGCACGATAATTACATCACACACCAAAAAAGAAAGAATTAATACTATTACAACTGAGTCAAAAATTTATATATGGCCAAACCAAAAATTTCATGACCAAATACTTTTTAAAAAGCCCGGTTTGTCAGATTTGGCTATTCTTCCTATCCTAAGCATTTTTTGTAATGAACAAATTTATGTACTTAATTTTGTACTGGAACTAGTTTATTTCTTCACAAATTAAGTTTCTTACCATCTTTTTTTATTCATACTACACGATAGTAACGTTTCTTACATAATATTTTCTCTTTAAACTTTATGTCCAACCACCCTTTGAAACAGCTTGAGTAGAGTAGTTGACTTAAAATTAGGAAACTCAAATTATCAAAAACAAATTAGCTATTAAATTAGCTTTACGCTCCTCACTGCCGAAGCGTACATAAATAACACCGCCATTTTGACGGGTATGTGCTAGTCAGTAAATAATGAACAAAACCTGGTCTCGGTAATTAAGATAATAGACTTATAACATGATAACCCAAGTTAATGTTCAATGCAACCCAACACTGAAATAAATTACTGCCGATTTTAAGAGGACCAGTATGCACAATAGTTTTATTGAAGGTCACAGACAAATAAAAGCATTGTTGTAATGGGTAGCATCTACCATTAAGAGGAGAGAAAATGCTTCGTCAAAAATTAATAATTGTTGGCAATGCTAGTAGTAGTCATTTTCATCCCAGTTCCTGTCAGGCATTGACAAAAGACTTTCATGCAAAAACTGTCCCTGCCACACATAATTGAAATATCTCATTGCACAAACCATCCCTGCCATACACCGTTGGAATATTTCGATACCAAATCAAACTCTGCCATACATCTATGAAATATTTGGTGCAAAAGTTATGTTTCCCATTAATTATTGAAATATGTCGATATCAGATAAACCCTGCCAGACATCCATGAAACATTCAAGGCGAAATATTTCTTTTCCACACATTATTGAGATGCTTCGATGCTAAAACTGCCCCTGCCACACGTAATTGAAGGTATCTCATCGCCAAAATATTCCTGCCACACATCAATTAAACAAACCCTGCCACACATTAATGGAATATTTCAGTGCAGAAACTTTCCTTTACGCAATTGAATGAAATATTCGATGAAAAAACTATCCCTATAATAATGGAAATCAGAATATTCGATAACATGTTGTAAAGATTTTTTTTTTGTTTAAACTACAGAAGTATGTGCCATCGAAATATTTCATTAACGTGCGGCAGGGAGTGCCTGGAAATCCTATGGCAGGGAGTGTGTTCATGTTTGAGAGCTTATAGTACTAAGTGGCAGGTATAGATCTGCATTCAAATATTTTATTAACATGTGGCAGATCTCATATGTATATACACATATACCCACACACACACACACAAATATATAAATATGTATGTATATGTATGTGTGTGTGTGTGTGTTCGTATGTATTATATTTTTCTAAATCAGTTAATATCTTATAGACGTGAATAAATCAGTTAAGAAATTTCTATTTAATACTTCCCAACAAATTTTAATATTTAACCAAAACCATTCGCTAATGTTCTTGCTCGAGGCGACGGTTATTAAATACGATTGGTTAGTTAAAATTAGCTCCTTGGCGCGTAGGAAATGGTAAATATCAACAACACTAAAATATAAAAATGTCGATATTGCCTGTGGGGTAAGATTAGAAGGTTTGCAGAGAAAATCGTGAATTCTAATAACTTTTTTTTTTTTAATTTCATTTGCACACACACTCGTAGGCCAAAACATTTTGGCCGTCTGCCCGATAGGTTGTTGGGGTTACGGAAGATTCACCACCAACAATACATGCCTATACACAATTCACCGTCAACAATTCAACTCTGAAACATTTCATAGCCGTGGATTACAGAAAACTCAACCTTAACAGAGTTCAACAAAGTTAATATCAGCAGTCAATTAATCGTTAAATTCCAATATTCATTACAATGAACTTAATATCACCGCTAATCCTGTTGCCGTATAGATGCTAGTGATTTGCAGTCAACGGATTTGCTTGGAAGATTTGTGCTCAGAGAAATATTTCTTCGTGGGAATTGAATCATCATCATTATCATCAACATCATCATCATCATCATCATCATCATCATCAACATCATCATCATCATCATCATCATCATCAGTCTTTCAACGTACGTCATTGGACATAGACCTTTCCCAGGATTCGCCACACTTCTCTGTCATGGGCGTTGCAGAGCCAGTACTTTCTGAATTTGTCTAGCTCGTCTCTCCATCTGATATTCTGCTGGCCTCAGTTGCTCATGTGATCTCTGCGGATCCACGTCGTGAGGCGCGATTTCCATCGGTTGTCCGCCATTCTTGTAACATGGCCATTCGAGATTTTTATTGGATTTTGAATTGTCCCTGATTTTTGTCTTTTCTTGGATTTACTGTGCTGCCCTGGGGTCTCTCCATGTGAGGCCCAACGTAATTCTTTAATCTGCACGTTGCATGGTTCTCATTTGCGAATCTATCTCTTGGTTAGGTTCCATGTTTCATCTCCATAAGTGATTATCGGGAGGATGCATTGGTTATACACCCTTCTTTTTTAAGAATAATGGGATCTTCTTTGAATAGCTTACATCAAATTTCAAATGGAGAATTGTTTTTTCATTTTTTTTTTTTCACACAAGACAAAAAAGCTTTATTTGAAGAAATTAAAAGCTGAGAAAGGCACGATATAGAATAACAACTGAAAAACAGACAAAGTACCTCTGGTGAATGAATTACAGTCCTGCTTGGAAAAATACCTTAACGACAATGCTAAATTTATCAAAAAAGAACAAACATCTTTCTTGAAAATTGGACAGGAAAGTTGTGGTGGCGAATTCGACGGATGCAAAGTTATTGGTCCAAAACAGTTCCTCCCCAATCAGGTATGGATTCAACAAGATCTCTAAAAGCTTCCTCTTGGATATGGTGCCAGCAAGTAAACATCAGGTTTTTGAACAGCAGTAAGTTACTTGGTGAGGGTTTCCGCAAAGCAAACATGTTAATCCAATACATCTCATGATTTCAATGAATTCAAATAGTTTGTTGGCCATATTCTTGAAATCATCCCTAATCGACTGGTGCCACATGGCATTATCCGGCTGATAGAGGCCAACTCCTTATCGGCAGTTGGTACATTTTAATTCCTCTGACCTCTGCCGAGAGGTATTCAGCATTATTGAACTGAGTCACCTTACAAGCCATGCCAATTGCAAATGATCGTATTTAGTTTTTCTGCCATGACATTTTGACGTTTATTCAAAGTAACTCAAATCTTTCTTCTTGTCTATGATTGTAGCATTCAGCACATCCAAATAAAGTCCTCGAAATCGAGTTACCTGCTCATCTACATCTGACCTTGACATACACAATTATTACGAGATTGCACATGTCATTTTGCTGGTTATGATGTTTTGGCTCATCAGTGTATATGTATCCTTCGATCAGTACATTCTCTTCCTTGTAAAATCTTCCGGTCGTAAAATGACTTAAAAAGGAGATCGATTAAGGCGGTTAGGGATATTAACACGGCCATTTCCGCCCATCTCAAGTGCCGAGACGACGCACGGTATCGGCATGTGAATACGGATATCCGGGGGAAGACCGGAAACGGAAATATCCATTGCTCTGGAACGGTAGTGAACTCTGCACTTGACCGCCGATGGATCACGTGAGAACAAATGCTTCGTAAAAGCAGGTGCGTGAAAGGGTCTTTTTTTCTTTTTTTTTTTTTTCTTCACTTGATGAATTTAAATCCAGCAGTTCTCTATTTCAAGAAGCTTCTCGGCCGAGTTTCGTGTTCCAAAAGAAAGAAATGCAAAATACTTTCACATCCTTGGGCCGCCCTTGTCTAATTCGCAGAAATACCCTCTCGATTAAATTCACCATTTATTGGCCAAGAAAGAATCGTCTGAATTTCAAGGTGGACCCAGGATTTTTTTTCTTTTCCAATGCATTCTCCCGGTAGTCACTTATGAAGCTGAAACATGGAACCAAACCAAGAGACAGACCCACAGACTGAGAAGCATGCAACGAGCACATGAGAGAGTCATGCTCAACCTTACATGGAGAGATCACAAGACAGCACAGTATATCTGGGAGAAAACAGGAGATATCAGAGAAACTATTAAAAAACTCAAATGGCAATGCGCAGACCATGTTGCGACATTAGCAGACAACTGATGGACATCACTTCTCACAACATGGATCCCTAGATATCACAAGCGAAACCGAGGCCGACAGAATACAAGATGGAGGAATGAACTAAACAAATTAAGAAAATACTGGCTCCACGACGCCCATGATAGAGAAATGTGGCGAATCCTGGGGAGGTTCTATGTCTAATGACGGACATTAAAAGATTGATGATGATGATGATGATGATGATGATGATGATGAATTCAAGATAAGACAATTTTTCGGCTTTTCCGGTGTAATGAAACACTAATGACCTTATCATAGTAGCGTCATGATAGATAAATAAGGTAAACTGCCTTGTGGCTGTTTTTCAAATTATTGGTAGAATATCTCTAATGAATAATCATAACTAGCTTTTGTCAAGACATAGCCCGGGGTCTGTAACCTAATTGTTCAGTTTTTAGTGTCAATGGCGTTGCCGGGCGCATGTGCTCTCTGAGTGCTTTTTTAGTTGTTTCAAACCTGTTTTTAATGGAGAATTATCTGAAGTAAGGTAGACGATGTCAAAATTTAATTATGAATTTATACTTTTTTTTTTTATTTAAAGACACGTAATCAAATGTAATAAAATTGAACAAATTTCCCCTTTCTCTACATAAAGTGAAAATGACCGTTTTTTAAATTGATTTCATGAAAAAGCTATAAACGTTCAACTCCAGAACGGTGAAAATTTATGCATATTTTTCTCCAATTATTGTGGTCTCCGCTTGTTAGGACTATCGGTTATTGGGACCGCACAATTGAACCAATTTTGTAAGAAACTATTCAAACGTATGTAAACATTGCTAATTTACTTCGTTTATTGTGACCATGGTGCAGTTTATTCGAACCAAGCAATAGTGCTACCGAATTAAAAAAATTTTATTAAATCTGATTGAATTTAATCAAAATATGTTTTTAGTTCTCAACACAACTACCTCTCAAATATTTTAGTAAATGATTCGAATTTTCAAAATACGAAGAAGATTTTTTAAAAAGAGACGTAGGTCATTGTGATTTTTATACAAGTTTCCCCTTTGAATTCAAAAGATTTAATGTTTGTGCAAAAAAAAGCCAGTTATTGGCTCCGAAACAGTTGGTATCGGTGCAGTTCTACAAACTGGAATCAATTGTATTTTTTTTTTCGCGTTGTTATGGCAAATATAAGAAATTTGATCCTCACTATATACTTCTCTACTGAAACCTTTTTTGAGACCAATTCATGTTTCAAGGGCGTATCCAGGGAGCCTCTCGAAACATGCTGGTTAATAAATTACTTTTGTGGACGAATATAGTTAGCTTAGGGAGATCCATCCATAGAATCTGTCAGAATTGTGACGTTTTCCCCTGGCTTCCGGCCCTTAGCTTAGAAATTCTATGACAGAAAAACAATGGCGAAAAAA
>OY735234.1:39277818-39302818 GCA_963457665.1 Thysanoteuthis rhombus
TCCTTGTTCATCATTTTTTGTCTCTTACTTGTCCCCAGCATTGCTCTTTCCATGGCTCTCTCTGCGATTCTTAGTTGCTTTTCTGTTCGTTTTGTCAATTTCCATGTTTCGAATCCGAACAACATAGCTGGTATCATGCATGCATTGTAATTTTTTTTTTATAACATATCAGCGAGATGATTTTGGTATGTCTTCATTCATACCGAATGCTTCCCAGATAAATATTATTCGTCGTTTCATTTTATTTGTATGTTCTTTGTCCGGCTTTATCAGCTGACCTAGGTAGATGCTATTCACAAACATCCATAAAATACTTACCAACACACCAACAGGCACTCCAGATGAAAATCAACCTCGCGAACAGACAGGTTCAAGAGGTGGAAGTTCAACAATACACCATCTACACACAATAAATCAAACTTCGGGGAATACAATCGACTGCCGTTGTGCCACTGCAGATTACGAAAAAGAATTTAATTCCGGGGGATACTGAGAAGTTATCACCTCAACATCATGATACTAACAAGATAAAGATTCGCCATCAGAGTCCATGATTGAACCTCCGTAGCGTCAAAATTTTAAGTCATGTGAAAAAGACGAATAGATGTGGTTAGAATAAATTTTATTTACAGGCGATTACCCCTAGAAATGATCTAAACGAGAGTAAAAAAAATCTACAAATATCTAGATTCTTGAGAACGTAGATGTTATTACGAAAGTCCTTTAAAATAAGAGGTAAAAAAAATAGCATCTTTTTTCTTCAAAAGCAAAAAGACCTTTTGAGGGGTCTAATGGAGTACTGATGCCAATTTCTATGAATGTTGACAAAACGATATGGACAGGAGCGCTGGTACATATAAACAAATGCACACATAAACTTGCCAATATAAAAAGGATATAATCCTTCACCATCTTTGATGGCTACGATGGTTCAAAAGGAAAAAAAGTATAAAACTAGGGGTACAATATCATCCGAATTATTCACAATTATACTTGGAAATGCCTTCTGGACAACTGACTGGGAGAGAATGGGAGTAAAAACAGAAGGAGAATATTTGAAGCCCTGAAGATTCGCTGGTGACGATTCAATGGCGTTAAGAATATCAGATGAGTTATAGAACATGGTGAATGACCTAAATTGGGAAAGAAAAAAGATAGGGTCGAAGATGGAATAGAAGGAAAAAAATGAGGCCCAATAGTCAAGATGGAAAAAAACTGTGGACACAGAATGAGGCTTTATACAATGTTGACGTATTTGTATATATATCTATAAAATGTTCAAGGATGTGCACCCTTGTAAATCTTAGTATATATAAATAAATAACTGCATTTACTTTGATAAATATTGAGCAGTGTGATTGAATATTAACAAAGGAAAAATCTGTTCTCTATTTCTTTCTTGTATTTATACTAATTTTTCGATTTTTGAGTAAACAAAAAAGAAATAAAAAACAGATTTTGTTGATAAAATTTTGAACTACGTATATATATATATATGCAGAAGTTTTTCTCATTCAAGCATGATTTCGCTGAAAACTACAGACAATGATTATTTTATCAACTATTCCTAGATTTTTTTCTTCCTTGCGTACTATGTCACATATATTAGGATGAAACGTCTGTAAATGTTGTCTGCAACTTTGAGTTTGAGTTCATTCAGCTATATAGATATGTAGATATATATAAATATCTAGAGATATATAGATAAGTAGATATATATACACATCGTAATATTTATGAGCTCAAACACATATACTCTTTCATATATATATATATATATATATATATATATATATATAGATGCAGTAATGTGCGCTTATCACGTACAAAGAGTTAAGAGGGCGTTCCACGTCTGTTGCAGGCCTGAGGGAGACATAGAGAGAGACAAAGAGGGATTGTGGGTAGACATGTTTATCGGTGAATGAATCTGCACGAATTTGTATTTTTCTGATTGCATCTCTGTGCATAGGGTTGTACGAGTCTGATACTCCCTATTCACTTCAGACACACAGACACATCAACAATTAATTATATGTTTATTTGTTGATACGCGTCTCTACGTTTGCCTGTTTAAGTCTATCTATCTATCTATCCATCTATCTATCAATCTATCTATCAATCTGTCTATCTATCTATTCCTTTGGATTTTATTTCTTGTGTTATTCATATTTCACTCTATTTTTACCTACCTTTTTATCCCTGTTCATAAGTCTGTTCTCAGCAGTCTGTCTGTCTTGGCTGTCGTTCTGTCTGTCTGTCTGTCTAAATGTCCGTTCGTCTATTTATATCTGTTTCTGTTTCTGTCATTCCGTCTCTCTTTCTCTCTCTCTCTCTCTCTCAAACTCTCTCTCTCTCTCTCAAGCTCTCAAGCTCTCCATCTACTTTTTTCTGCGTTTAATTCTCTGTCTATCTCTTTACGTCCCTTCCTATCAATATCTCTGGAAATGTGAATATCTCGGTCAGTTCTAACATTCGTATCTATGTGTCGATCTTAATGTGGGAATAGATGTCAATCACACTTGATTTGTGTCTCTTTCAGTCTCGATATCTCCGAATATATCAATCAATGCAACTCAATATGTTCATATCTATCTATCTACTAATCTATCTGTCTATCTATCCATCTATCTATCTATCTGTCTATCTCAGTCTGTTATCTATCTAAGTCGGTCCATATACACACACACATATATATATATATATATATATATATATATATAAATCTTAATATCTAGATCAATTGATTCATATCTATTTATCTATCTATCTACTGGCACTCACACATGCATGGATGCACACGCACACACACGCAAACATACATATATATATGTCTATGGATAGATAGATAGATTGATAGATAGATAGATAGATAGATAGATAAATATGAAGAGATTGACATGGAGAGAACTATATATAAATATATATGTATGTATATATATATATATATATATATATGTATAATTTCCATATGATATTTAAACGCAATTTATTATAATTCCGTCGGATCATATATATTGATCTCTCCACACATACATATATATATATATATATATGAGTTTGTGTGAGTGTTTATTTATCTATTCATCGTTTATTTAATTCCTTCGTTTGTATCGATCTCATTCTTACGGACACAGTCAGTTATAAGAAAGAACTGACAGTTACGAGATCTGAAATTCCATACAAAAAAAACGGATGACACAGAAATAAGAAATAAGGTCAATTAGCGGGTGTATGTTTGAATTTTGGAAGATTACCAAATGTGACAGACACATGAGGCAGACCAGAGGGGATATCGACCGATTTGAAGAGATAAAGACGAGATGTATGGGTGATCAGTCCGGATGAAACACTGTATGATAGTAACAACACCTTGTCTAAGTACAGAAGGCTGGAAGGCGCAGCGGCCAAAACGTTATGATAGAGGCATCAAAGACGAGAAATCCGGTACAGATTAAGCAGTGATTAATAGTAACAACACCTCATCTTAAAGTGTAGGCTGGAGGGTAAAGCGGCTGGAATGTAGAGATGAAACTAACAAAGACTGAAAAACTGGTCCAAATGAATCAGAATCTAAAGGTGAGAGCAGTTCGTCTGAGAAATGAATCCTCGAGTCTACATCAGCCGAAATATTGTGCCAAAGACAACAAAAACGAGGGAACTATTTCGAATGAACAATGAATAATAGTAACAATCCCTTGTCTTGGAAATGAAGGCTGGAAGGTTGAGCGGCCGAAATGTAGAGATAACGTAGAGGGAAACAAAGAAAACTATATATATATATATATATATATATATATATATATATATATATATATATACATGTATGAACTTTTGAGAATGAGACGAACTCAGGAGTAAAAGTATGTGGAGACTTTATTAGTTATTCAATCAATTGGCAAATTGATTGATTAGTGTGCTATACTTGTTTCGGGAATGGTTCCCATTTTCAGTAACGCATGTGAATCTTTCAGTGGTAAAAAAGTTTGGTTGCTTTGAAAGTTAAAATGAAAATAGAAATGAATATCCATTGGAATCTAGAGTGACATGTCCGTTAGGGATCAGGAATGTTCTCTGAATTTAAAGAAACGCACGGTAATTTATATATATATATATATATATATATATATATATATATATATATATATAATATATGAAATAAGTCCAGAAACTGTACATCTATTTTGAATACTTCGATAACTCTTTGTGTGGTGGCCTTGATATAACCTTGCAACTAACTATAGAGAATTCGTTATGAATGTGTGTATGATACTAATAAAAAAAGTGTTTTTATCTCTACAAAAACAACTATTATTTACTGATTTGACTTCGTTCAGTAAGACGGTTATATGTATTGCAGGCTGATGACCATCGATGTCCGTTACCACTTCCCGGGGGGGGGGGCAGGGCCAAATGATGTATTCTTGTTGGGGTTAAAGGGATGTTTGGGAGGTGTGCAAGAGAATATATTTAGAATGTATCTTAGCAGCGACTGAATGATGATACAATCTTTTCATAAAGTGCATAAAACAAATGTATTTCTCTATCATCCTTTGCAATGGTTGCACTGGGGAAGATAACTCCAAATTTGACAACACGGTGAAAAGCATATTCTTTAATATATTTCTCTGTACACAGCACAGCAAAATGGGTTATTTACACCGAGAGCTTATTCTTCACCCCCAATCTGCGCTGTTTACTGAATGTAGTTGATTCATTGCAAGGGTTGAGATTTCATTAAAAACATCCTCGCAACTACTTAAAGCTAGAAAACGTATAAGATGTTTTTTCCAGGAGAAATTTTTGTCGCTTTCAATCAATAAGGCCTCCATACCCCTTTTGAAGGTTTCAGTCTAGGGAGAATCATTTTTTTTCTTTTTTGTTGGGGGTAGATTCAATTCATGTCGTAATCATAATGCTGACCCGGATTCTCACTACAAGTCAGTTGTACGAAAGTACAACTTTGAAGTATTCAGGTTACTTCCGATGTGAAATAAATCATTTTGTTTTTCTTTTTTCATTCTTAATTATGTTCAAATACATTTGCCTGTTTTTGGAAAAATGATCTCAGACATTTGTACAGTAGACGTAATGTAAATCTCGAATTCAACATTACAGTTCCCTCGTAAATAGCACCGAGTGAACTGATTTTTTTTTCTCAAGAACTGATACTCATCAATTGGTACCAAACGTGTTATTGATTGGAGGCACAAAATCTTTCCACTGATAACAGAAATCATAACAACTAACAATTTCAAGTAAAGGTAAATAATCCAAGTCTAAATTTAATAATAAAAGCCTACAAAAAGGCATCTCAGACGTTTTTTTTTCTATTAACGACCAATGAGGCGAATGTTTTGCGACCCCTTAGTGTTATAAAAACAAAAGGCACCAATACAATTAGTCTTGAGTAGTCATCTTACTAAAACTGTACAGAAGGATAAATTAGCCCCCCCCCCGAGATAAAATTGCATAATATTATCAACGGTGTTTACTGCTTATTATGGAAGAATACTATTTTATCTTTTAGATTACTCAATTGTAACGGAAACAAGATTTGTTTTCATAAGATTATTGAATAATATATACAGATAAAATAAAACTCTAATTACAAAACTATTCTTAATATTTCTGTATATTTCAACCTTTAGTCTGAAAAAAGAAACTGGTCCACAATGCATCATCTGAGAAGAATAAATAGGCCGGTTCTTGCTTAGTTGTTTCTGCTGGAGCTGCTGCTGTTGTCATTTTCCTTATCTTGACTCCTTTTTAACACTGCCAGGTGTGCACACAGACACGACGTCGGATACCCAGATTTTATACACAGGGATTAGACTATGAAGTCTGAACTTTCAACCCCCACTTGGTCTTGGTTACTGATGACCATATCAGATCACGGGTTTAGATTCTTGTATCTGAGTGACTGAAGCTGTCCCATAGTTGTCTACGTTTATCACCTGGAATTCATAGGTCTTTTTTTTTTTTTGCAAGGGTGGGGATAAGTGGGCTAGATCAAGGTCATCTAGTGCCGGTGCAACTCTCTCGGCCACCAGAGACCCCAAAGAGTGAAGATAGAATATGTTGAAAAGGAACAGAAAACCTATTGAGCAGAGACGAGACAAAAGGAAGAAAGGAAATATCACAAGGTTTATATCGATCGAGATTGTAAACGTGTTTATTTACGATTCAGGGAGTAAATCACGTGGTTGGTTATCAATAAGAGGAAGGAAAGGAGGAAAGAAGGAAGGAAAGGGAAAAGGCAGGAAGGGAGGAAGGGAGGTAAAAGAGAAAAAAACAAATGAAGAAGGGGAGGAGGGAAGGAAAGGGGGAAGAGAGAAGGAAGAAAGGAAAGGAGAAAAGGGAAGGAGAAGAGAAAAAACAAATGGAGAAAGGGAGGAAGGAAGGAAAGGGGGAAGAGATGAGAAAGAAAGGGAGAAAAAGGAGGAAAAGAAAGAACAGAGATGGGGAAAGGACATAAGGTAAGAGAGGAGAAAGAGGGAAGAAAGAGCCAGAAAAAGAAAGGGATGAGAGAGCAGGAAGGTAGGTAAGGGAGGAAAGAAAGAAGAACGATTGAAAGGGAGGAGGGAAAGAAGGATAGATAAATAGGAAGGAAGGAAGAAAGGAAGGGAGGGGAGAAGAGAGGAGAAAAAAGTGAAGAATCGGAGAATGAAAGAGGGGAATCGGGAAAGAGAGAGAATAAGAAAGAGAGAAGAGATGATAAACAGAAGGAAGGAAAGAAGAAGGAAAAAAGACGATGGAAGGAAAGAAAAAGGAAAGAAGGAAAAATTGCAGAGAAAGGGGCAAAGAAAGAAAGAAGATTTGTAACAGGGAAGGAAGAAAGTTTGAGAAAGAAGGAGTAAAGTGAGAAAAGGAAAGAAGAAAGGGAGGAGAAATGTAAACGAAGGAAGACAGGGTGAGCAGAAAAAAAAGAAGGAAAGGAAGAGAGGGTGGGAAGGGCAAGGAAAGAGGATGGAGAGTCAAGAGAAGGAAGGAAAGAAGAAAAGGGTTGAATAAAAACATGGAGAAGAAAGAAAGAAGGGGAATATCAAATAGGAACAGAGAAAAAAGACAAAAGATAAACGAGGTGAGAATGAATCTGGAAATTTTAGGTGAGTGTAAATGTTACTAGCAGAAAACAGGTCCGTAAGAAAGAAAGGAAGAAAAAAAGGAGAAAAAAAAACAAAGAAAGAAAGTATTGGAATAGGTTACAAAAAAGAGTGAAGGAGACAGAAAGAAGAAAAGAAAGGAATAGATTATGCAGCAGGAAAGAAAGAAAGAATGAGTGAGAACGGAAGAATGAAAGTGAATAGGCTAATGATAATAGAAAATGAAAAAACGAATGAAAGAAAAAAGAATCAAGAATAAATGATCCGAAAATGAAAAATACTTTCTGAAAATGACAGGAGCAGATGAGATGTAATCTTCAGACTAACATCCCCATTCTTGTTTATTTTATTATCTTATTTCAGCTGATGCATTCTTCTGCTTTCTTCGTCATCTGAAATTTCGAGAATCTTTGATATTATCATATAAAAGTCCAAAACTAATATTCACATCTTTGTTGGTTTTATCACTGCATTTCAACTGATAAGTTCTTTTGCGATCGGGGAACTTCCGAGTTTCTTTTCTTTCATTTGCTAATCTGTTTTTGCTTTTTTTAGATGTCTCTTACGATGAGAGGCTCCCAGATGCTATTGATATCAACGCTCTGTCAGGTTTTGACCTCTGACGACATCTGACAACTTGACTGATTTGAAACACAACGGAAAAGATATACAAGACTGAAAAATTGAGGTATACAGATTTTTCAAGATCGAGATGGCTGTTCAAATTTGATGGACACTTTTGCATGTTAAGTACCCGCCATAGGAAACTCTGGAAACTAAAATGTTTCAGAATCCTAAACCCTATGAAAGCCAACATGATGCTCGAAATGGAAAATCACATACACAATGCCACACAAAGGGTTCAAGATGAAAGAAATCCCAATCAAAACGAGTTATTGTCACTCCAGACCTTTATGTATTAATCGAATCACTGTAGCCCCCCTCCCAGAAAACGCTGCCAGCCAAGTTAGCTACAGATTCTCCTCTATTTGAGAGTCTGTATGTCAGTCGGTGTGTGTTTTCGAGGGCTCTTTCTCACATTTATAGGACTACAACCTCGAAAATTTTCCATGAGCACCATCTGAAGACGTGTTTTGATTGTTTTGGGGGTCTCTATGGTCTCTTTTGAATTAACAATGACCACATCTTGTACTAATATTATTTATATAATTTTTGATATTCTATTAGATAAATTATCTATGGTTCAAACTACGGTGATTAATTTATGCAAGGTATGAGTATCTGCATCTTTTGTTCATTCTCTCATCGGCACAGAAAAATTCGTTGAATAAGTCAAAAACACTGCAGATAATCTAATGAGTAACAGTGATAAGATTAATAGAAAGCGTTTGTTTATCTCCTTATATATATATATATATATATAGATAGATAGATATGCACTGAACAAAATAGATAGATCTGAACAGATAGACGGATTGATAGATAGATATGTATACGTAGATATGTAGAGAATGTGACTGATAGATACGGAGAGAGAGACAACAATAGATGTATATGTGTGAATATGCGTGTTTGTGTGTGTGTACTGGAAAAGATTGATGTTCACTGAGCTATATAGATAGACAGATAGATATATAGATATGAACAGGCTAAGATAGATAGATAGATAGATAGATAGTAAATGTGAAAGATATATATATATATATATATATATATATATATATAGAGAGAGAGAGAGAGAGGGGGGGGGGAGGGATACATAATCCAAAATCCGATAACATCCGGAATTTTGAACATGGCTACTACCGGGAATTCTAGATAAAAGGTACTCAACCTGTACCTTGAACTGTGAGACACCCGGAAAAAGAGAATACAATATTGTTTTGTTTTTTGTTAGGCTTCCATACTTTCTAATAAACGACGTCAGCTTTGGAGGGAAGACTGACGAAAAAGTCTCAAGAAACCATATATATATATATATATATATATATATATATATATATATATTAGAAACTGAGCTTTTTACATTTATAGTATCAGTAGCAGCCATCTGCCCTCTTCCTTACTGCCCTCATTAAACTACTTTTTTTTCTCCACTCTCGTTTTCTAACCTCAAATCAAGCTTCTTACTGTCTCTACACTCTCGCAGTATCAGTAGCCGCAATCAGCTAACCCTTGTTACAGTTCACTTATGATAACAAAAAAGGGTAAGGAAGTCATAAACATAATAAGAGCTGTGTTTGTTGAACTTATAGTATCAGTAGCAGCTTTCCTTCCTTTTATTTAAGTACCTCCTTTCTCTCCTACCCCTTCCAAACCTCTTTTCAAACTACCTAACTTTCTGTTCTCTCTTCTCCCTTCCTACCAGGTCTACACTCTTATAGCATCAATAGCCGCTATCAGCTGAGCCTGTTGGGTATACACTTATGATAATCGCCAACGAGATGACGGGTCATGGACTTGTAAACTGAGAAGAAAATGAAAATAGTCGAAAATAGGTAAACAAGGACCACGATATTTCAGTAAAGAATGAAAACGTTTTGAATGGCTGGAGGGCGACAGACGAACATTATCCTCTCTCGGAAGAAGTCCGGATAATAGACTGTAAACGCTGCTGGAAACTAAGAAAAATCAAAGAAGCAGCACACATCAACGTGCCAACTGAATGTATAAGTCAATTGAGTCTGATGTTCAACCGAATGTGACTCCCGCTACTCAACAGGGACATAATTATGGAAATCCACACAAAAGAAAGGAAAACACCCGAATCCTATGTTATAAGCGTCGCTACAATTGAAAAGGAAAAAATGTTTACCGCCATCACATTCGGGTGGTAAACCTGGAGAGTGTTGAAAAATGGCTCGATTGAAAAACCTTTTTGAACTGAAAATACCGGTCTGAATGAACAAGAATGAAAGAACTGGGAAAGGAGAGGGGTTTTGGGTATCGAAATGGGAGGAAGAGGGCTGAAAGAACTGAAATGTAAAAAAAAAAATGAATTGATGAAACTGATTGAGTCAGAAAGAAACAAATAACGGAAGGAAATATTTGGCCACCAAATGAAATAAGAAGCCGAATGTGGAATTTAATAATGAAGACAGAAGCAGCCAAATCAATCGATGAAGCAGGAGATAGATAGATAGATAGATAGATAGATAGATAGATAGATAGATAGATGATGAACAGACTGAGATAGATAGATAGATAGATAGATAGATAGATAGATAGATAGATAGATAGATTATGAACTGACTGAGATAGATAGATAGATAGATAGATAGATGATGAACAGACATAGATAGATAGATAGATAGATAGATAGATAGATAGATAGATTATGAACTGACTGAGATAGATAGATAGATAGATAGATAGATAGATGATGAACAGACATAGATAGATAGATAGATAGATAGATTATGAACTGACTGAGATAGATAGATAGATAGATAGATAGATAGATAGATAGATAGATGATGAACAGACATAGATAGATAGATAGATAGATAGATAGATAGATAGATAGATAGATAGATAGATTATAAACAGACTGAAATAGATGGATTGATAAATAGACAGATATGAGCAGTGTGTGATAGATGGATGAATAGATTGATTGATAGATAGATAGACAGATAGATAGATATGCACAGACTGAGATAATTAGATAGGAATACAGAACTGAAGAAAGGAAGAAAGAAAGGTACTCCGATGAGATCCATCACGTGACAAAAGTCATTTGGCCACATGCTGTGTTGGAGGTGATCAATTAAAAAATCGGGAAACAAGGGTGACCATCGACTAAATTACTTCTCTCGCCTTTCGTTGGGTGATGATTTCTAAAAAAAAATAAAACAAAAGAAACATCTGAGTTAAAAAAAAAATTCAAAACAGAACAAGCGTGGGTGCTGCTTAACACAAAATAAGGAACAAAATTAGCAAAAACTTACATTATAAATTGAACTCCCCTAAAACATTTTCATGGGTGGGATTTAAAAGGTGAAATTTTTTTTATAGATATAATAACGTTTGAATGCTTGATTTTTTATCTCACCAGCTCTATCGGAGCAGCCTGTGCGCGTGACACTTAAATGCATAGATTGAGTCAGACTCACTTGAAAACTGAAGAGATCTATGTTGACAGCTTCGGTGACAGTTTTGCTTGACGGTTTCTGAAAGATGAAAAGGGGGAAAGTAATTTAAATTGACGGCATTACTATAGTGTGCGGTTTACTGCGATATCTGTAGTCTACGTTTCTGTGATGTACAGTCTACGAAGACCCTACCTGATCCGTCTGTCCCGATTACTAATTGTGCCCCCCAAGCAAGGGACCCATTGCTAGTGTTCCCAAATAGGCATTAAAGTCTACCTACCTACATTCAAGCTTTATTAATGCTTAATTGACCTTTTTTTTTTTAAATCTATTCGTATTGAATAAGACGTTCACTTTCCATGTTTCATCACCATTTTAGTTACAAATGCACTAAACGAACCTTAAATTATTCAAGTACTCGAAGTATTTCTATGACAATTTTTCTAATTACGTATAAGTTGATAAATTATTTGAAAGATTTTGGGAGGTTTTTGTTTGTTTTTTTGTTTCGTTTTTTTTTTTAATCAAATAGAACATTACGTTATTGCTTTGGATTTTCTTGATATTTCGCAGACTTTTTTCACTTCAAAAATATTTCCATAATTACATTAAGTTTTATTTACATTTAATAAAATTCGATGTGTTTTGCTTGAATTTTATCATTGAAAATTGAATGTAAATACACAAAGTTTGTTTTATGCAAGTACGACGAAAAGCCCTTTTGAATATTAATAAAACTCAAAGGTGAACACATCATTTTCCATTTTATGTAAATAGAACCGAAAACCCAATAAACATAATCCGTGAGAAACAACATTAACTTTTATTTAATTTAGATTGAATCGAGAAATCTAACGAATCATAATAAATCTAGAAAGATGGATACACATAGTTTTATTCCAAGTAAATCTACACCCACACAAATATACGTATATTTTTTTAATCATCCTGCAATGTAAATATTCCGGGTAAACCTCGCGCTATGGTGACAAATGTTCTGTCAGACCACGAGCTACAGTGTAAAATCGCCCGATCGACCGTACGCTATAGTAGTTCTAAAAGAACAGTGTCAACGAAATTATAATGAATCTACCGTTATATGTCTTCTGAAATGAGACTAATAGGAATAAAAAGAATAAACACGTCAGCTTTTTGACAGATATATCTTTACTTACCTTTCCTCTTCCCCCAAACTCACTTAATGTTAATCTTCTGTCAATTCGTTACTGTTTGCAATTTACCTTGCCACACCTATTTATTATCTATCTTTCTTATCTACTAATAGTTATCAATCATGAAGAGAAATTCACGGATGTATTTATTTGAATTTCTATGAGAAAAGGAATTATATATATAAATATATATATATATATATATATATATATATATATATATATATATATATATATATATATATATATATACACGACAGTGATCGGTCCACTTCATGTGGGACAACCAAATATTCGAGATCGATAGATAGATAAGTTTGAACAGACCAGAATGGATAGATAGATAGATAGATAGATAGATAGATAGATAGATAGATAGATAGATAGATAGATAATGAACAGACTGAGATAGATAGATAGACAGATAGATAGATAGACCGATAGATAGATAATGAACAGACTGAGATAGATAGATAGATAGAAAATCAACAAACTGACATAGATAGACAGATTGATAGATAAATCATGAACAGAGATAGATATATTGATAGACAGATGGTTCATGAACAGACTGAGACAGATAGATGGATGGAAAGCAAGATTGTCTTCCATGACGACTGCGATTGTGCTAGCCTCAGCCATGTCTTACTTGCAATCATCTCTATGTAAGATATCTATCTTGTGTCTGCTTTTCCTTCTGTGTTAGCTTATTGCTCCATTTGCTATCATCTCCACTGGCTAAGTATCCAGCCCATCTTTATAGATGTATCATCAAGTCAATTATTGGTTTGTGAAAGGGTCAAATAACTGTTTTATTCTCATCTTTCTTATTCACTGTACACTTTTGTTCTTTAACGTAGACAATTGTATTATTATTATCTATCTGTGTTTGTCTATGCATATACGTATTTATATATACTTGAGATTGTAATGCATTTTGTGAAAATATACGCCCATATTCCCGTGGAGTTCATGTTGTTTCTTCACGAACTTACTCTAAACTTAAATTCGCTATTTCAAAGTGGACAACAATGGAAATAAATGTATACGTCTCGTTAATATCATCTGGGGTTTTATTAAAAAGTGACTGATCTCATTCACGTGGAAGTGTCCTTCATTTCATTCGGTGGGTAGGTGATATTTTTATCAGCAAAATTGATACTTTAAAGTGGAAGGGTGCATTGTTGGCGACCGAGAAAGAAGCATAGATAAGTCACACTTCATTATACAGATAGATCATATTGCCTTTTTATTCTATACACCGGGCACTTGCGTTATATCCTCTCCAACTGCTACAGATTATAGTAACGACGAACACACGATCACACGGCTGTGATAGATAGATAGATAGATAGATAGATTGATAGATAGATAGATAGATAGATAGATGTAAACAGGCGGATAGATAGATAAGAACAGATTGATAGATATGAAAAGATACATATGAATTAATACATATGTACTAAATGAGACTTAGAGACAGAAATAAATGTATGAGTAAGTGAATGTGTGTATGTGTGTGTGTGTGTGTGTGTGTGTGTGTGTGCGTGTGCACAGAAAAAGGTTGATATGGACTGAAATACGTAAATAGACAATTAGATAGATATATAGATATGGACAGGCCAAGATAGATAGATAGATAGATAGATAGATAGATAGATAGATAGATAGATAGATAGATAGATAGATAGATAGATAGATATGCTCTGAACAAAATAGATGGATCTGAACAGATAGACGGATTGATAGATAGATATGTATATGTAGATATGAAGAGAATGTGACAGATAGATATGGAGAGAGAGACCACAATAGATGTATATGTGTGAATATGCGTGTTTGTGTGTGTGTACTGGAAAAGATTCATGTTCACTGAGCTATATAGATAGACAGATAGATATATAGATATGAACAGGCTTAGATAGATTGATAGATAGATAGGTAGATAGTAAATGTGAAAGATATATATATATATATAGAGAGAGAGAGAGACGGCGTTAAATGTATGTGTGTGTGTACACTGAAAATGATTGATATGCACTGAACTACATAGATAGACAGATAGATATACAGATATGAACAGGCTATGATAGATTGATTGATAGATATGTACTGAATGTGAAAGATAGATATGGAGAGAGACAGAGAGACAGAGTTAAATGCATATGTGTGTGTGTGAACACTGGAAAAGATTGATATGAAGTGAACCACATAAATAGACAGCTAGATATATAGATATGAACAGGTTATGATAGATAGATATGTCCTGAGCAGAGTAGATAGATAGATCTAAACAGATAGATAGATAGATAGATAGATAGATAGATAGTAAGGCACGCACACACGCGCCGTCGGGCCCGCGACGTACACACGGTCACAGGGCGGGCGGCGAGACGCACATGCCGGGGAAACGAAAGCGGCCGACTCAACGGACGTTGAGCCGAACTACACAAAGCGCGGGAAATCTCCATCCACATTTTGCGATGTAGTCTCTCCGCTCGCTTTTTACCTTCCTTCTTTTCTGCCTTCGTCTTCTCTGCCTCCCGTGTTGTCAGTCAGTCTCTTACCAGAACGACACAAGGCCGGTCGGGCTTCTCAAACTGCCAACAACGACAAACATACAACGACTACGGAACGAACGGATGGAATCGACCAATTCCTGAGACGCATGGGAAATATTCACCAGAAAACCACAAAGGAATCGCAGAATTTGCTCTTGAAAAAAAAAGAAAAAAGAAAAAAAAGGAAATATACCTATAGACAGCGAAAACATTGATTCTGCTGCATCATTATACAACGAACTATCTCGCTTTTCCCTGATATACTCAGACTAATGTCCTCATCTTGCTTGTTATTGTCACGACGTTTCGGCCGCTGTGCCCTCCGGTCTTGTCCAAGTGTCTGTCGTACTCGGTAACCTTCTGGGATAATATCTCGTCTCAGAAATTCAGATTCTATTGTTGATTGTTTTGTACTGTTTTCACACCGGGAGTAGTTGGTGGCTTCCGCTGGGGATCAAGTGGCAGCAAATCTCTGCAAGATTCCAGCACTCTCCTCAGTATTACTCGTTATTATTTTGTACTCATCTATAGCAACAGTTATTTTTACCGGAGATAAATTGACAGAAACTAAAGTCTCCTCAGCATTCTTTATTATTACTCTATACTCATTGAGTGTTTACACCAGCAGGTAGTTTAATGGTTTTCACGGGAGACAAAGTGACAACAAGACTCCGGCACTTTCCACAGTATCCTATTATATGTATGCGTTGATTTTTTACATCAGGGGTATTTGATGGTTTTCTCAGGAGATGAAGTGACAGCAATCTACGGCAAGAAACCAGCAGTCCCCTAAATACTATCTATTATCATTTTGCACGCATTCATCCTTGTCGTCTGTAGTATCTGGTTACTCTTACAGGGGATCTGGTGACAGCAAGTATCTGCAAAACTCCAGCACCCTCCCAAGTATCAACGGTTTATGTCACCTCAACTCTTGGCCGAGAGAATGATATAATTAGATACACCGGTAGACAAATGAATGTATGTATATATAATATATATGTACATCTTTATTTCACTTGATTTATAGAGTACGTCGAGTTCGAACCTATGAATCTCTCTGGCCTTTTTACACATACTTGGATAACAAATTAAAAATGCCATTACTGTTTTTTTTTACAAATTCATACCCTTAAGAGAATGAAGATGCAACGTAAAGAGAAGTTTACGTAAAGGAATATTAGACCAGAAGTGACACCTACCGAAAAAAAACGGCACTAACAACAAGAGAAAAAAAATAAAATAAAAAAACAAACGAAAACACGTGGATTTTTTTCATGCAAAGAAATAACAGGAAAAAATGAAAAATTTAATTCAAAACTCAAAAAAAAGAGACAAGAAATGTACAGTCTTAAAGAAATGAATGTCCAAATCAAAAGGATTATTTGTCAGAAAACACATTGAAAACACTAACAATATCAAATTAAAATCCCAACTTTTCATTTAAAATGGATCTCCAACCTTTGGATGCTACTGGCTCCCTTCTAATTATGAATGAATAATCGTGTTTTGTTTTTTCATTCGTAAAAAAAAGGAAGGGGGAGGGGGAAAACGAACTACCAAATATCGGTGGTTTTATAAGTAAGGATTTATCGAAGTTAATTAAAAAGAACAAAACAATACATCGAGGATGTCGCGGGTAAATTTTGCGTGAGCATTATCTATTATTCACTTCCGGCTTGCTGGGCCCGTCGAAGCTTTATTACAGCCCCGTTATCTATACCTCCGAGGAATTCTACTGTCTGTTTCCAGTCTCTCATGGTGCTGAACGAGGGGTTGGACTTACCCGGTTCCACTATTTCAATAGAGGCATTAGTGTGAGTTTGAACTCGCCCCGCCTGTTCCATTTTTTTATGCTGCTAACTGCTTGGCTACCGGCACCTCCCTAAAGATGATAAAAAAAGGGGAGAAAAGAAGCTGAAACTATCACTACAGCACTGGGAATCTGAGAATTTATTGATGAAGTAGTTTCATCAATATTCTCTATTAACAAGGATACAAAAAAAACAAAATACTCAATATACAGGAACTCTTAATTTCCGAACAACGCTTAATATTTCTTAATAATCTGTGAGTCCCAAACATTGATTATTCACCAAAAATACTTCGCACCAATGTTTCGTACAAAATGTGTGGCATTAGGTAAATAAACAACTTTTTTTTTAAATGATACTGTCAACCTTCAAAAATATATACACATATATATACAAATATATGAATATTACGAGACGGATAAGAATAATTTTCATTGGTAATAATTATAGCCGAGGAAAATGGTTACTATAAACGATTGTCTGTCCACGTCCTCTATAAATTAACAAAGATATACTATATTAAAACCGAAAAAGAAAGATCAAAAATATATACATACACATATATACATGTATAATACCTCCGGAGAAAGATAAAAATCCTGTGCATTAACAACACATCCCTCTAGCAAAATTCATAAACGCGAACACTGAATAAAAAAAGGTAATATATGTATATGTATATATTATATGTATATATGTGTATGAGTTTCGTTGTTCGTGCTGCAATATACCTTCGGATTAAAGCTATAAATTTAATTTGCATATTTATACCTACCCGAAACAAATACATGGTATACTTACCTATTAAGAAAAAACTTTAAAAAATTAGAAAAAAAAACTAACAAAAAGTAACCCGCCGATGCGATAGCTAATAGGGTGAATATACTTTTTTTTAAATCTTAGCTGAGTATCTCGGTTAAACAAAATACTAATTCATAAAAAGTAAACTTCGGTTACATACACAACACATTTAAATATTGATTTAAAGAAATATCTAAATATACATATATATATGTACAAAAATAAGTAAATTGGTAAAATTCCTGCAAAAATAACATTCCACAAAGCCATCATCAGATGATAATCCCGGGATCAGGGATGGTTATAGGGCCGAGGCATCATTGCCTCTAACCAACGGCTCCCCGGCAGTACCTCACGATACCACCAGACTTGTTGGTTCTTCGTCACAGTGTGGGAGTGCCAGATCCACGCAGATGTAAATACATACTTATATATATATATGTAAATATATGCAAATCGCCTGTTTATGAACATTAGCACACACACACATATATACGCATATATGTATATGTGTGCATAATAAAAACATGCCCGGAATTATTTGGGGGACATAGATTTGATTATCTTCGGACGTTATATTTAGAAAGCTGATCAGAGTCGTCTGGAGTCTTTTAACAAAGACATCTCTCAGTCGAAATCCATACCCTTACTGCCCGCAAAGAATTTATCCAAGGATTACTGGTAACTGGATTTTAACGATTTCATTTCAGGAAAGTCGCTAATAACGGATAAAAACTTTTGAAAGATCACCACAGCTCACTACCCAGACTTCCAAGAAACGAGCTATCGACATTATTCTGCGACTTCTGCGGTCTATACAAAGTTTGCACCAAAGGTAGCACTTATCACCTCTTATTGCAATTATAACTGCTGACAAACCACTTCTAGAGAAGTAGAAATAATAATAAATAAAATATACTGCCAATATCATACTTTATCAATCATAACGTATTTCATAGACAACAGATAAATAATCTTTATTAGTATACTTTATCTGGAAAAAAATAAGGAAATACTTCACTAAGAGTAATAAGATTAATAACTTCGTCACAGTTATTATATCGTGCAAGACTGATATAATAACAGTGATAAATATTTACACTACTGCTAATAATAATTTTGAACACAAATGTAAATTACGACATTTTATTGATGTGCTTACAAGGAAAACTACTTAAATTAAATCTACTATTATAGCTCAAAGCTAGGATGCAGTTCATACTTATCATACTCATGGATTTTTGAATACAAATAAGTCTCTTAGCTGTATAACAGCTACAACTTTTTTTAAAACGGAGCTAAAACAATTTTTCAAAGTCGTTCCGAGGAAATAAACAATTCTGAGAAAAAGGAAAGCAGGATTTAACCTGAAAGGAACATCTATATATAACGACTATTATAATAGATAGACAGACGGAAATACAGACAGACAAACACGTATGAATGTATTTATCCCTTCCGACTTCATTGACAGAGATAAACATCGAACGCATAAAACCCAGATTTGGAAGGGAAAAAAAACACACTTCAACTTGGAGTAGATGTCTACGTAGAACAACAATAAATTAAAATAGCAAACAGACAGAGAGACAGATTGACAGAAAGTCGTGAGTGAAAACATATATCTCTTCTAATTTCCTTGAAAGAGGTGAACAACGAAAGATATTTTTCACATGCTCCCTTCAAGTACATGCTTATAAAATCGCTTTTTTTCCATAGACAGGTCCATTTCCTTTACTAACGACTTCAATTTATACGTCACCCCCCAAAATACTGCTGAAAAATAGCAATAAATATTAACTCCGTTAGAAAAAGATATTTACATGTACTGTTATAATTATTATCTAAATGCAGCTAAGATTTGGCATTAAGTCTCCGGTATGGGGCACCTAGTGAGAACCGAACTCACTACCAAGTAGTTGGAGAGCGAGACCAGCTCGCTGACGATTACTCCACGACAAGGCGCCTTTATACCGTCTACTGTAATCGTTCGCATCTTTACTATTGCTTATATGAAAAATATTTTATTGCCCTCAATTTGGGTGTCTGTTCCTAGGTCCTATCTTTATCCCTCCAATCTGGCAACCAGTACAATCGCGTACTGGTAAAATCGAAGATATCTCCAAAGCAATACCAACTGTTTGAAATAATAATTTCTAAAAAAAAAAAAGTGATAAATTTCATTGTGAAGCGATCAGTACATTTCGCTACTGATAAAATCAAAGATATCTCAAAGAGCAATAATTGGACATCCAACAAGTTGATGAACGGGTTTTTATATGGCCTTATCTACAGGTCAGTAAGTGACCACAAGTCCGAGAACTCCTGCGACGAGAACTACTTCTACTATTATTGATAGTAGTAGTAGCAGTATTTTAATTACTATTTTTGCAATTTTGAGTTTCACTTTCCTGAAAAAGAAAAAAAAAAGTGCATACACACACTCACACACACTCACACACACAAAAAAAAGATTTCCTAAAAGATTTAGTGCATTCTCTGAGAGAAAGTTCCAAGGTGTGACAAAATGCTTTTTTACTTACCTGTATACTTACCTGGAGTGCGGAAACACGTGTCCATTGTCACTATAGCGGTCTTATCTTTTACCATGTCGCCAGGTAAGTTGTCAATTGTTTATTTTATTTTAATTGCTTATTGTTACGGTTCTCTCAGGTGTATGCAGAAGTTCTGGCTTGTTTTTGTTTATTGATGTTTCATTTTTGCCTTTCTTTTGCTTGTTTTTTTTTTGTTTTTGTTTTTTTTTGGGGGGGGTTATTATACCATTGTGCTATATATTTATTTACAGAGTAAATTCCCACCGAAGCAGCTATCTTTTGGAGCATCATTCGAAAAACTGAAATTGTGAATACTTGAAATACTGCTGCCCTCTTCCCCTTTGGTTTCTCATTATCAACACACTTAGCATATCCACCCGTTGTAACGGCACCAGGGTGCCGCTATAACGAGAGTGTAAAACATTTGACTTGGATCAATTACTCATTTCACAACAAAGGCAAAATGCAAAATTAGCGTTAAGCGTTTGTTTTGCAGTGAGTCGTTATAGAAGCAGCGCATCCTTTTCTGCATCCTACACCACACTCTCCTGTATCCCTCCAACCCTAACTTCTGATGACTAAGCCTAACATATCATTATCACCATTTTGAGAACTGGAATGCTTAAAAATGTTTACCGTATTAATTAACGATAATTGCTTCTTCACTTTATGCCATTTCGGGTTACGAAATGTTTTGAACACCCCACCCCCCCACTTTCAGATAGCGGGAATAACCTGTGTATGTACTGGTTCTTGTAGATGTATACAGAAGACTCGCTTTGCTTGTTCATTTATTCATTTTTCTTGCTAGCTGGTCCCGTGGAAATTTCACGGATGTTGAGAACTCAGATATCATCATTACTTCCACAAATACATTTCTGCAATTAAAGTAGATCATCATGATCGAATTTTTTCCCCAATTCATCATCAGCAGCAGCAGCAGCAGCCTCTTAACGTCAGTCGTTGGATATGGACCTGCAAGATTTGAAAGACCTCGCTATCATGGGCGTCGTGGTGCCAGTGCTATTTGAATTTATCCTGCTCGTCACGCCATCTTACTCTCTACCGGCTTTCATTTCGCATATGATCTCTAGGGATCCACATTGCGAGTCATGATGTCCGGCGGTTGTCTGACATTCTTACAACATGTCCAGCCCATTGCCCGTTGAAGTTTTCTGACTGTTACTATGATATATCGGACTCCCGTCTTTTTCTCTAATATACTTCCTTAAATTAATTCATTATCAATGGAATGTATTGATAATAACTATGATAGAAGCCGAAGGTAAATAAAGCCAATAGATTTATAAGACGCTATTCGCCGAAACTGTGACCAAAACTCTCAAAATTGGTTCCTTTAAATTCTAAGTTGGTCTGGCTGGCTATGTATGTATGTATGTATGTATCATGCATAGAGACTGCATCATTGGAGATAGGGGGATGAAAATATAAATATTTACTCCATATTATGTGTCCATAGGAAACATTTATCTTTTGCCTTTTTTTAAAAATTCCACTCCTGAATAGGTTTTGAAAGGGGTTGTCTATTTACAATGTCTGTTTTTGCTAAATTGGTTCCTTAGTTTGTGTCTGGCATCATTCACACTCGTTTTTTGTTTTGTTTTTTACTTTAAATCCAGAAATTTTTAGCGAACACTGCTCGACAGAAAGTGAGATAAGTAATTTATTCATTGATCACCCCTTTTCCCGAGTTTCAGTTTATCATCACCAACGCGGCATGCAGCCAAAATACATCGGACATGTGACGGTTTCTATTCAGTGACAAACCAGACCTGTTATTATAATCATTGATTACTTTTGCTATCTATTCAAGATTCGTGTGGTCTACTACTAATATATTCACATTTTTACGTTTCAGACTTATGGGGGAGTGGTAATGAATAGTTGTAGTAAAAGTCGATTCACATTTGGTCCCATTGAAGTATAAGCACCTTCTTCCATTCTTACCTTTGTTCGTTACATTGCATGGGGTGGTCAGGGAGGGCGACAATCAAAGCAAAGGCTGAATCCCTTTTGATCCTTTTAAATCATAAGCACCCTCTTCCATTTTTACCATTCTTCATTTTATTACTAGTGTCTGTGGGGAAAGGGAAAGTTACAGTGAAGGTTCATTCGTTCTGCGTCCATCAAAGCATAAGCACCCTCATCAATTATTACCCTTATTCATTACATCACAAGAGTGAGTGGGGCAGGAGAATTGCACGGTTGATATTGGGCCCCTTTTGTTTCTTTCAGATATGAACACCATCTTCCATTACTACCCTTGTTAATTACATTGCAAGAGTTATGGGGAGGAAATATGATAGAGGATGAGAGTTATAAGCAGGAAGAGTATCGGTCGTACTGACAAACAAGCAGAACGATGGCATAACCATCCATCACGTTCAATAATTGAACAACCGTAGCGTCAAAATTTGAAATCATGTAAAAAAAAATCCATTGGAGAATAGATATGGTCAGAATAAATTCTATTTGTGACATCACAGGCGTTTTCCACAGTAAAACATCTAAAACAGAATGGAACAAAAATATCTAGAAATATCCAGATTCAGAAGAAGATGTAATTAATCCATCAAAATAAGCTGCCCCCCCCCCCGAAAGTCAAAAAAGCTTTTTTTTTTTCCTCTGAAACTAGAAATATTTTATACCCAAAAAGGGTCTAGAGGATACCGATGCCAACGTCCGTAGACAAAACGATTTGGCCAGGAACGGTGGAACACAGAAACACGTAAACAAACACACAAACATATAAACAGACACACAAACATATAAACAGACACACAAACTCACACATGTATAAAATCTTTGATGAATATTTTTTTATTTTCTTTATTTATTTGTGTGAGCAAAAGAGTTTTGAATGTGTTCCTGATCATTCGTGCATGATATTAACAACTTGGCTTAATATTCTTTTGATATCTTCCTGTTGTGTTTGAAGGCATTCTCATTGTGAACAATGCGCCAAAAAACGGTCGAATGTGGATGTGCACACGTCAGCAGGAACTCCAGTTCGGGCTTTGTTCACTTTACACTAATGCTCTTGAGATAGGCATGAATCCGTCATTTATTCATCCCCCCACCCATCCTAGCAGGGCCGATAGGGCTCTATACATATCGCAGAGCAGCAAGTCTAGGTGAAGGGCAATTCTTATTCTGAAGCAGGAAGTGTTTTGACGCCAAAATTTGACCCCCTTCACGGCAGCTCCTGCAGCCAAGCAGATGTCGACTGCACCACTTTCTACTTTCCAGTGGATTATAACAACTGATCAACAACTGACGACTGATCATCATGGGATCTCCATACGCTTAATCCAGGAATGCACCCGGGGGAACGTCCTGTTGTCTGTGGAAACAGAATAAAGACTATTCCAACGTGTGTGTGTATGTGGTGTATGTGGTGTATGTGTGTATATGTGCATGTGTATTTGCGTATTGTGTGTATGTGCGTGTACACACAAACCTGTCTACATCGATCATATAGTAAATACATTGAATGGATAGAGGTTTGTACTTGAATGAGGGCAAACAATGCAGCTTCACACAGCCCAAAGATTCTATAGCCCTCCTGCACCCTGCCCCCTACCCTCCCTCCAAATTATGTCTTAAAAAATATTTTGATATTTTTCAGTTTTGATTGGAATAACAAAATGTCTCGATTGAACTCAAGGGGTGATTACATGGGGATTAGTTTATTGATTTTCTAAAGGACTTTACGTTGTATTGAACAACATAATTTTATGAATATTTCATTTTTGCCAAAAACTAAAATAGAAGAGCCCCAAGAGATGATGTGCACTTGGCCCCAACAATATTAAATTTGGTCCCGATTGGATAACTTTTAGGAAAAAAAACGTGTCCTTTTTCTAAACTGACATTCACACATTGTACCATAATAAGATAGTATATGTAAAAAAATTTCAAAAAAGCACTAAAGAAAATTACATGAATTACATTAACAGATATTAGGGAAATAAGAGACTGAAGTGACAAGTTTTTAATGAGTTTAGTTTTTAAAGCTGTAAATCTTTCTAGACTATATCTATCTATCTATCTATATATCTATCTATCTATCTATCTCTCTCTCTCTCTCTATATATATATGTATATATATATATGTATATATATATATATTTATATATATATATTTATATATAAATATATATATATGTATATATATATATGTATATATATATATATATATATATATATATATATATATATATATATATATATATATATATATATATATATATATATATATATATAAACACTCAATAAAATTACATAAATTGCGTTGACTTATATTGGGAAATAGGTGATTGAAAAGATACAAAAAGAGAAATTTGAAAAAGTTTTTTAATGTTTAGTGCTCAAACCATGGAATCTTCCAAGACTATATATATATATATATATATATATATATATATATATATATATATATAGATAGATAGATATAGATATAGATATATATATGTATATGTATGTATGTATGTATTTCTGTGTGTGTGTAGTGTGTGTGTTGCTATATCGATGTATATATACATATATCTTCATTCACACATTTATACCAATGTTTATATATGAGCATCAGTATATGCTTGTAAATGATAATGTCTACACGTCTCTGTATCAATTATTTCTTCCTATAGCTTTAAAGTTACAATACGGGTAGATATAAACGTGGGAAGTTTCTATTAATGTCATTTGTGAAGTGATCGAGGCCTGCTAGAGGAAATTCACAGTAATTTCTAATTCCCAAAGCAATTCTCCCAAATGCAGATTTTATGTCTCTCAATGCAAAGTATGGAAATTGAAATAAAATTAGATATTGAATATCATTGCTCGGAAATCTATATCAACATAATCATTAAACTCGAGTGCAGCTATCATACTAGGAAGCTCCCAATCATGTCCATAT
>OY735234.1:39307818-39322818 GCA_963457665.1 Thysanoteuthis rhombus
GTTAATATCTTCAGGAATTATTTCAGAGGCATTCTTAAATGTATTCTAATTATTTTTATATAATTCTCAATCATTTCTAGTTCTCGCATTGAGTTGAAGACTGCTATGTATTCTATTGAATCAAAGTTTATTTCATAGTCTATGTAAGTTAGACAAAGTGGTTTGTTGTATTCTGAAGATCAGCTGCTTTAATGTATGTGGGTGGTCTATTGTTGAATGGCCACTTCTTGAAACTGCCTGTCCGTGAGGTTGGGTTTAATCTAAAGTGCTTGAAAATGTATTTGTTTTGTATAACCAAAAATAGTTTGTAAATGTTAGGTAGTAAAGTGATATGGCAGTAGTTGCAAATATCTGTATTATCTGTTCTCTTGTGAAGTGGGATCATAATTTATAGACAGCGCTTTGGGGTTATCACACAAATGTAAATAAATGTGTATAAAGTCAATCGTCAATATTTGCAAAGCTTAGTTTAGCAAAGGGCATTTTGTGAGGTAGGATGTTTGTACCAATCAATCAAGTCATGATGACGTCAAAGCTGTAAATCAACGGGCACCGGTGATGGAGATGCAACTATCTCGGCCTCAACACAATACTTAGCTATAGTATTCATCTTCCTCCCAAAGAGGACAGACTGTGGCTCATGATCGAATTTAGTGTGGGAATTCTCATTCGTTCCCTAGTGCAAAGACGAATATTGTCTACTTCAATCAGGGATTGACCATGACCTTATCCCTCTAAGTGCTATGGGGAGTTGCATATATGTAATGCTCTCCCATAGGAATAGAGCACTCTGGTGGATGGAGAATTTCTGCATAAATAAATATATCGCATAAATTCAGCCTTACTGACCGTCCAGTTCCTCACAGTACTGGATGGGATAATGGAATGTCTATATCCACGCTGAAGAGATGTAATACATCGAAACAGCTTTCTGTGGATGACACAATAATATATATATATATATATATATATATATATATATATATATATATATATATATATATATATATATATATATATGCGCCTGTATACTCATGAACTTAACCAAATATTGAACCTCAAACTGAGAACCATGCAACGCGCCCAGATGAGAAAAATGCCCACACCACACATGGAGAGACGGAAAGACGGCACAGAATAAAAGAGTAAAACATGAAATCATAAGAGAACACGAACGACAAGAAAATGTCAGACAACCACTGGATATCACGACTAACATCGAGGAGCTCCAGAGATCATACCTGGAACTGGCCGATAGAAAATAAGATATCACGACGAACTAGACGAATTCAGGATGTACCGGCTCCGCGATGTCCATGATACACAAGTCTAGTGGGGCCTGGGAAAGGTGTATGTCTAAAGACAGAGGCTAAAAGGCTGTTTCTAATGATGATGCTAATATGTGTGTATGGATCTTTGTCTCTCTAACATCGTTAGCATAGATGATCAAATGTGCTCTCATACATATGGGGGTAGTGTCTACCGTATCCACTGGTCAGCGATACGCACATAATAAAAATTGACTGCCTCATTGTTACACTTCAGTTGATGTATTATACATAGGAAGCCGAACGCGTTAAACTCAAGGCTGTACAGCTTGGAGTCAAATGTATAGAAAACGCAATATACTCGTTTGAATAAATATATATATATATATATATATATATATATATATATATATATATATATATACCCCTCTCTCTCTCCATCTCTCTATCTTTCTATCTATCTATCTATCCATCTCTCTCAGTCTATTCCTATCTATCAACCTATCTGTTCTAATCTATCTCTCTATCTATCTATCTATCTATCTATCCATCTCTCTCAGTCTGTTCCAATCTATCTACCTATCTATCTCTTAACTCCCTGTTAGTTACCATCAATCCAAACTAGTAACATCAACGTAGGTTTCTTAAGTTTTTAAGTCAGTTTGACTGACTGGCTAAGCATACTTTATGCACTTTAATCACTCCCTATTATGTATGTTTTTTTTCAAATTTCCCTCCGGAATGTTTTTTTTTAAATCGGGTCAATTTATAGTTTGAGTCTAAGCTAAATCGACCCCTTCTTTTGTGTCCAGTGGTGTTCGGGCACGTTCTTAGGAAATTTGGATTTTTTTCAGTGATCACCACCCAACAAACGGCGAAAGAAATGATTTATTCACTGATCACCCCTGTTTTCAATTTTTTCTAATCGGTCACTCATGACACATGTTGCCAAGTGACATTGGTTACGTGACTAACCAAACCTGTTGTACTAAGGGTTGTTTAGTTAAACACAAGGCCATAAACTGCTTACCATAGCTTTTTTAACTACTTCCCTACGAAGGTAGAACGTGACACAAGGTCAGTTTCAACATGGGGGCCCACACGCGTGCATTAGGGCCACATGTACTGGCAATCCCAAGAGACTACCCATCCAAGTACTGATCAGAATCGTCGACACTTAACTTAAGAAACTAAATGATCATGAATCTTTCCCTTCCTGGGGACAGATCTATTAATGCTCACTGTATAATATTACTGCACACTGTATGATATTTCATCTATATCTGTGGTTTCGAAAACTGTGGTTCATAGACCCACGGGGATCCGTCACATATTTCATTGTACACAGACCTGCGCCATATTTTCGAATCCGGATAAATGTAATCCATTTAGAATAGATATGATTTTTGAAGGTGAATAAATTGTTTATTTTAGTTCATTGGATGAAGTCTAGAAGAAACCTTAATCGTAAAAGTAAGGATCCACCGAAATCTCTCCTTTATAGAAGAGGTCATTGGGTTTTAAATGTTTTGAAACAACTCATCTGTATGATGGATGGGGGATCTTTTGATTAAGTTCGTTGAAAAGAGAAGGGCAGGGAAAGAGATTATGTTGAAAAATACGTATTTGTTCAGTAACAAGAGATGCTTTCATTTTCATTAGAATGCTGACTAGTTAATATACATAAATATAAATATGAATATACTCTTTTGTTTTACTGCATCTCAGACATTATTTTCATCTATCTATCTATTCATCGATCGATCTATCTATATCTGCCTCTGTCTGTCTATCACTATATGTATATATATATATATATGTATATATATATATATATATATATATATATATATATATGGGGGAGGGGGGACAAAGCACAAGTCAGTAATACAATATAATGCAATATCTGACATGTGATGGGTTCATCTCATAAATTTTTCGGTACATACAATATTAAATAACCAGAAAAATAGGCACCTTCATAGTGTCCGTAACAGGGATCCAAAATAAATCAAATAATCAGCCTGAGAAGCCTAAATAGCACAGAAACATAGACTTGTTTGTGTAGCAGATCCTTTATTCTATTATATATATATATATATATGTATATATATATATATATATATATATCAGTTGCAACATATAACCATGGCAAGTACATATTGAATTTATAGTGAGTATATAAATATTCGTCTGGTGAACTGGCGTTATGGATAGGGGGCCCACCAAAGAATCGATTTGTACGGGTTGCTGGTTGAGATGAGTTGCAGGCAGAAAGCCGTCGGCCCAGATATGCTTTTATTAAAACGTATGCCAATTACATTGAAAATCTGATTCATACAGAGACACATACGAGTGCAAACGCACATACACACGTACTCGTGTTTATATATTCATAAGTTTTATGCAGATACACGCATCTAGGTTTATACGTGTATGAAGCGCCCATTTTCAACCTTTCGTGCCTTGGCCTCCCCTAGGAACCCTTGTCAGTTAAAAGCCCCTCCATCAAACAAGGATACAACGCCGACGAGGAAGCACAACTCATTCATTATTATTTCAATTTATACCCATGTTAAGTGTGCCAGGGTCACTGACCGGGCAAGATGGCCCCTTTAGAGACTGTCTGATATGGAGAGAATCTTTACTCGATATAGTGAAGATTATTGTTTGTAGTATTTGCACTCAATCTATTGCACACAGAGATATATACACGAACTAACTTTCATGCGCACACACACGCATATACGCACACACGCAAACACACACACGAGCAAGTATAAACAGGTCTCTACCACATTTTGAACGTTCGCTTTACGTCACGTTGCATTTACTAAAGACCTTTAATAGTATGGGTTTTCTTCTGCGATCTGAAATAGCGTAAAGCGAAAAAGCGGAAAAGCGATCACTGATAAATCGTATAGAAAAACCTTTATTGTTTTAGAATTAAATATCATAGCAATTTATGTGCCTGTCTCAATGTCGAATGTCGGGTTTCGTCATCTGTTGTGGCTTATGCAAGGGGCTTGAAATACGCGTGTCTGTAGAGCTTGATGCAGTTTCTGTCATGCAGTTCTTGGTAGGCACTCAAAACACCCAGCAGAAAAGTCTTAAACCTACATTTCCGTTCAAAGGTAAAATTTCATGTTATCATTACAGCATTGTAAATCGAAGCAAAAATCTCATGCAAGGTCATTTTGGTTTAAGAAAGCATCAAAAAATGTTGCCATATAGATTATAGTAATTGCTTCTTTACTTCCTGTCATAGGAACATTCTATATTAACCTATACACACACAAAGACAAACACACACACCCACACACACACACACACACACACACACTACATATATATATATATATATATATATATATATATATATATATATATATATATATGGATAATAGGTTGTGGATTCGATACACAAACTAGCTCATGTTTCAGCCCAAAGAGGGCTGAAACATGTGCTAGTTTGTGTAGCGAATCCACAACCTACTATTTACTTCCAGCTCTTCTCTAAAACAACTCAACTCCATGAGTAAAATGTTGTATGTATCGAACACTCTATGAAATAAATCTAATACATTTCAGAAGTGGCTTTATATTATTGATATATTATTATATCATGTTATACTGCTAGCCTGATTTGTACCACATAAACTGTGTGTGTATATATATATATACATATATATATATATATATATATACATATATATATATATATATATATACATATATATATATATATATATATATATATATATATATATATATATATATATATATATATATGACCTGCTGGTCATTCTTACATTCAGCATGAGGCCTCTAGTAGCCCTGACAACAAAACCTACCCACAATGCATAGCCCCTGGCAGTGGACTCTGGTTCCACATGGTACATTTTAATTCCCACTCACACATCGCAAACCACTGATGATGGGAGAAATCCCGAAACATGTATGGACTATTGACATATAAGGATTAATAAACCTTACCACCAAAAACTTCACTCCCGAGTCTGTCTCACTCTCTAAAGTACACATTATATATATATATATATATATATATATATATATATATATATATATATATATATATATATATATATATATATATATATATATATATATGTATGTATGTATTTATATAGGTAAAACTGTCAACATAGTTTTTGTTGAGTTTTTAAATTTATCAGTCCAGCTGGCTGGTTGGCCAACTGTCTGGCTAGCTATGTATTATGCGTATATACCACACCGATGGAGCTATAAGGACTGGAAATCTCAGCTACTTATTATTCCAACATTTTTTATCATTTTATTTTTTCATTTTCTGTTTTAATTGTTGTGTAATTTGCAATGTAAATCTAAACGAAATAGATCGCTCATTTAAAAAAAATCCTGACTTTTGACTGATCACTGCCCAAACAAAAAGCAAGAGAAGAAACTCATTCATTGATCCAACAAAGCATGCTGCCAAAAGATATATCGACATACGTCTCGTTTTCTCTCTCTCTCTCTCTCTCTCTCTCTCTCTCAATATATATATATATATATATATATATATATATATATATATATATATATATATATATATATACAAGAAGTACTGGATTTTCATTTGTCAATAATAACCAAATATTAGAATGCATTCCATTCAACATTTTCCACGCTTGTCACAAGGCCCACTGAGACCAAAATTGCGGAAAGAAGGTTGTCTCTGCCAATTTTTCAAGTTGGGGTGATCTTCCTGCCAAGAAAATCAGCATTAGATATCTATGCTTTTATCCGTCCTTCTGCAACAACAACTGCAGGGATCATATAATTACTTTAATCAAAGATGGTACGAACGAGATGCAGTCCAAGCAAGGTTGGCGAAAAGTTCCGTGAATGTTCAAATCTGTATACATAAAAGCCAATTTGCGTTGCTCAGTGTTGCACGAAACAGATCAGTCAATGTTTTTGTTCAGTGCAGATCTGTATTTTGCAAACATGACCCTGAAATATGTCCACAGAATATTGTATAATTCATATGTTGCGCATTTTACCAAGGTAAGCACAACTAACTTTGAGAAAATTGTAGCAATGATCACAGGCGTTTTTATCAAAACAATATAAAACTTATTGCAATAATTTGAATATTTTCTTTGAACTTTTAATCTTGCATTTAATTTAAAGAAAATAGCATAAAGATAGAGTTAAGAAAACATTATTTATACGTATTCAAGTAGGTTTTAGATTGATTTTAATATCAATTTTTGCTATCCAAAACTTCTTTGATTACTCAATGGTTGATGTCCACTAACTGCAATATTTTAAACTCTGTAGTTAAAAATCTTTCAAAAATGAAGTAGGAGTGATAAGATTATAGGATTTAGTTAAAATTAGTGAATTCAATTATTTTATTACTCGATGTTGAAGAATATTACTTTTCACTCAAGATGTACACTGAAATGTATTTACCGGAAGTGTTCCTAAACAGTGAAACCAGTTAAAATAAAAAATGTGTTGCAAACGATTTTCTATGAAAATGTATTGCAATCGATTTACTATAGAAATGTATTTCAAACGATTAACAATACACTGATATTGAAAGAATTCAAAATATAAATTCTTTGTCTGTAACATTGAGAAGAGTCATCAACATACTAACTTTTGATCGGGCAATCAAATCTCTCCTTATTTTTTCAATTCATGTTGTTTAGACAATCTTTGAGCTTATTTATTCTCCAGCCTCGTTAGGCCAACGAAATCCTTTTAAAAAATTCTAAACGAAATTGCGTTTCATGAATGTTAAATCCTTTTCAATTTAACATATCTCACCTACCTGTTACGGACTCGTTCTTTCCTCATTTCTGCTGTATATGAGGCAAAATAGACGAAGATTAAATGAAAACAAGATTTGTATCAGTCAGGAGTTTTCAATTGAGAAAAATCAAAATTACAATCATCAATGCGATATACAATAAAGATACAATGCAGGACTTACTACAAAACATTGAGATTAGGACTTCCTGTGATATTCTATTGGGGTTATACGCTAAAATACGGCCATGAACACACCATGAAAACTAGATGAGATGCAAGAAAAGTAGTTATATTTTTTAAATCTGCATCCAAAATCAAACAGAGTCCACCAACAGCACAGCCCACAGATAAATTGTTGTTGACAAGTTTATTTCAAAGGAAGAAACAAGCCCCCATTTTTTCTTCAATGTGAATGGAATTGTGTTGATTAACCCATTACCACTGGATGATGAGAAATTTTAAATGGCTTTAAACAAAACTGATACACAACTCTGAAAGGGTGCAATATTAGGTCTTGTTAGTCACTCAATAGACACAGTCATGTGACCATCATCTTTTGGCAGCGTGCTGCGTTGGGGTCGATTAAATTGCATAATAGAGCAACGGTTATATTGACTCTTCATAATGTATTGAACACCTTTTGATTAAAAAAATTACGAAGAATACATAGAATCTATTACATTGCTATTATATTTTCATTCTACTTATATATATATATATATATATATATATATATATATATATATATATATATATATATATATAGCATTTGCAGAATCTAATCCTGCGACTAATAGCGTAGTCTCTCCTTGCTGCTACCATTGAGCTAAATAACCGCTGGTAATGCAAAGGTCTAAAATAACTGTTTTAACTCCAATTTCTAATTTTGTTTATTCATGGTCTATATCTGCCATATTTGTTTCTTTCAATACGACAATAATACAATTATGTTATCAAGAAATGTATATATGATCAGAGTGATTCTAAATAAGGTTTCATTGTATCGAAACTCTATTTGAAATACAAGCATTTAATGATAAATTTAATAATATATCGAATAAATAATATATAAGCATTGCATATTTATATTTGAGTATACATGTATTCATATATGTGTGTGCGGGTAAATCAATCTATATCAGGGGACAGGTTGATAAAAGTATGTCTATACGCAAGAATTCGATACGCTTAGTATCCAACGATCACTGTCTGTTAACCGTTCTATCTATCTATTCATATATCAAAATATGTGTTAATACCTATCAATCTCGCTATCTACCCCCTACGCCAGCTTAAGCAAGGCTTAGTGAATATATACCAGGCTTAAACGCATTTGGCATACACACAGATTTGCACCCATACACAAAGAATATTTATTGACTTATTTCAAAACCTCCCTGATGCTGGTAAACCAACTCCAAGGTAATCGATATTTTATTAATAAACACGGAAACACGATTGATTTTTTTTCATGATATCTCATTCATATTTTTATTGCACGATGGAAATAACATTCTGAATATTTTCAATATGTTTTAAAATGCATATAATGTACAATAATCCAGTAGGAATGAAAATTAATATACAATTTGTCCCCAAAACCACTACAGGCAGAGAAAATCTAATAATTTTTCTCGTTATAAAATATGGTTTATTCATTGTTTATTAGTGAGCGTAGTTGAATAGGACTCAAGGCTAAATTGGAGACACGTCAGGTTAGTCCCTCAATAGAAACCGTCACATGATCAAAGTATTTTGGCAGCGTGCCGTGTTTGGGGTGACCAATTTAAAGATTGGAAAAAGGGGTAATCAATAGATAAGTTACTTCACCCGAATTTTGTTGGGCAGTGATCACTCATAAATGTCTGTATTTTCAAAAAACGAACCTGAATGCTACTGAACACAAGAAAGAGATTTTGTTCAAAAACTTTTCTCGGGTGTGCGTATGGGGGTATCAAATAAAATGTTTTTTTTAGACATAATAGAGAGTAAAAATTGAAAATTTCAGCTCCCCTAGCTCCATTGGTGCAGCCTTACACAAGATAAATAGCTAGCTAGTCAGCTAGCTTGACCAACTTGGATACTAAAGAAACGTATTTTGTTAGTTTGGATTGGCGGTTCTCTACAATACAAAGATCAAAATTGTCATCAAAACTGTCAAAATAGGGTTCTTCAGTCTTTAGTTAGTCTGGCTTCTTGGCAATGTCTATATGCATGTATATATCACGGGTACTGACTGCACAATATACTCTTCACATTTTATCAAAAAGTTGTCGATATTTACAAAATCCCTCCACCATGAATAATTTTTGCTTTTTTTTTAGCAGGTTTTCAGTCTACAATAAGTGTTTGTACTAAATCAGTCCCTATTTCTCATTTGTTTCTTTCGAAAATCCGGACTTTTTAGTGATCCAATAAAAGACGAGAGAGGTAAACAGTTTTTTAATTGATCACCCCTGAGTGGCAAAAGACTTCCTATTGAATGACTAACCGGACGTGTTACTCTAAATTTTCATTTGGGGCTGCCGGTTTGCCCGAAATCAATAACATGTGAAATTTTAACATTCGTGTTAGCTTGAATACCAACCGATAGCACACTACATTTTCGGTCACCATAAAAGAAATAAATGTGATTTATCTCGAGTTAAAGTCTGTAAAATCGAGATGAAATTTCCCAGTGTTCCAAAAGGGTGTGTGAACTTGATGATCACCACTTTTACTATTTACTATTTACTATTTTACCAATAAAAGGAGACCTTACACCTCATACATGAACAGACACTCTCCCGTGGGGTTTACTCAGTCGGCAGTGAGACGCCGCTGGTTGAGCTTGTGTACTGCATAACTGTCACATTCATGATGACGGAACCTGTCATTTTTTTACATCTCGTGCAGGTTTTTTTTCTGGCAAAACATTGTAACCCTATAATCTGTCAGCATCCCCCAAGATTTGACTCCGGCTTTTCCCAAAGAAACTCTAGCCCGGAAACGAGAATAAGGAGACTGTGACAAGGTAGCTGATAGCAATCCCGAAAAATGACTTTGCAAACAGTTCTAAATCGTGTAAAGGACGTTGGGGAAAAATGTGTAAGGACCAAATAGGAGAACTTTGAAGTGGACTAACCTGACTGGAAGGGTTAAGATGGCTTACTTTTCTCTCCATATGAAAAATAATCATTTTTTTTTCAAAACTACTGTTGTATTAGAATTAAATTCGATTCCGATTTCTTCAAATTGGAAAGAATCGAATCAATAAAATCGCATGAAAATAAATGCCAAGAGCTTTTGTTGTCACTTGTTACCCAATTTTTTATGCCTGTTGTGCTGAAATAGGGTCGACCTGTATATAGGGCATAAAACCAATGAATGGTTTCTTTGTTGAAAATCAAGCGTCGAACTGTGCACGTGAGATATCATGAGTTACTGCTTCCTTGGTCTCAAACAAAAGATCGACCTGCGCACAAGATATTTTAAAAATCGTTTCCTTACCCATAATCGAGGCTCGATATATTCATGAGGCAAATAATAAATAAATAGTTTATTAGCTCCAAACAAAGGGTCACCCGATATATGAGGTATATAATAAATAGTTTATTGGCCCAAAATCGATGATCGATCTATGAATAAATCACTTTTTGAACGGTTTTCCTTTGTAGAAAAGATGAGATATTCAAAAAATATCGATCAAATTTGACTAGAAAAACTTATTGTATTGAAACATTGAATAATTTTTTGAAGAGATATATTGCAAAAAAGCAATAATCTATTACAGAGTTTCCAAAACTGTAAGCCTGTTTTATTTGATAACTTCAGAATCCACTGAAACGTGCACATCAGTTGAACTCTTACCCCTGTCGAAGTACGGCCTGAGACATCACCCCCCCCCCCAAACTCACACTTTTCAAAACAATATACAAAGTCCTTTTTCCTGGGTTGCCATCGCGTTCCCCCTAATATTGTGTACGGTCTGAAATTTATTTAGAGAAAGACAGACTTCAAAGTTTTCAAATCGTGACTGAAGAGCGGGTAAGGGACCTACAAAAAAATTAACAAAACATGAAGAATGACTCACTTGGTCATGTCGATGTGACGTGTCTTTCCCCTTGTCGACTGAGTTTTTGTAACCCAACGGGGGAGTGTGTGATCATGCATACGCAGTAAGGTCCCTTCCGATTGGTTTCTAAGATACATCAAATCTGCACATTTGGTTTGGGAGGTATTTGAAAATGTTTGATACCTTCCGGATAGACAAGATACATATCAAGCTATGCGAAGGTTATTTCTCATAACAATGAATGTTTATGACCAATAGTAGCTATTATTAACAAAGAGCGTATACGTTCGAGGAATCAACTTAATACTTATACATACACACACATTATTAGATATACCAATGAAGTTGAACCTTACAGAAGTCCCTTTGATATGTAGTTTTTCCATGGCTTCAGTTCCCAGCGGTCAACCCCGAAATGAACAATGCACACACCTTACTCAATAATTGAGAAAGATAAATGATGCTGGCAATTAGGATATACCAATGGGAAGTCATAAAGAGTTTCTCTCAAGTTGAAAGGTGAAAGCTCTCGACAAAGGAAAGGAAAAATCATACACCAAGGTTACTAAGTTCTATGACAAGTACGAATCTTCTATCTCTCATAGAACTTTTATGATAGTATAGGGTAACTTTTTTTTTACTATTTTATAATTGGTTGTTGCTTATCTCTTGTGTCTAATCTATGAATTAGATCTTGTCTTAGGTATGTACGATTGAGCTGAAGAGCCTCCGGTAATGCAAAAGGCCAAATAACTGCCTTCAACTCAAATTCTCATTTCGTTTAATCTCGATCTATTCGTTTGCACCATAAACCCAAGAGAAGTTCTTAAATAATTTCTCGTATCTGTCTGGATCAGATTTGTCCCTGTACGCACTTTCTATTTCCTATTTATCCAAACCGCCTTGAAAATAGGATGTGATACGAGGTTAGTTTAATACAGACACCACGCACGTGGACACGTGGGTAAGAACTTCTCAGAGATTCACTTCAGTCCTTGCAACTATTGTCACAAGGACATAAAGATGCTGGTCTTTGGGGCTCAGGACGAATTCTAAGCCCTTTCGACACCACAGAGTGGTACCACACCTCATGGCGTAAAACCCCAATAGCTAAAGCCCCAAATCTGTGTCTGTCTGGTCTTAAATGATCTGAACTCTGGTCAGGATACCAGAGTTCTATGAGACGTGATTTTACTATTTTGGCCAATCATTAGGACATTCCAATCGTAAAAGGTTGAAAAGTGATTATGAATTGAGTAGTTTGAAGGGAATTTTGATCATTGAAAATATTTATTGCCATTAAAATTTAAACATGTTTGCTGTTGACGCGATATAATGGGTTCAAAGGACAATCTATCGGGAAAAGGGTTGCATAAAATGTTGTCAAGTCTACGCAGTATGGGAAATAGAACAAGGCCGTCCAATCTCGAACATGGTAGGATTATGATCATATCGTGCAATAGCTTAGCAAATCAGCTGAAGTCAGTTTATGGTAAAACTCTTTTTGCGTGATCCAGAAAGTAATGGAGCCAAGAACAGAGGTATTATATCCATGGCAGTGTCTGATCGTGGTGAGAGAAAAGCTATCTGGATGTTGCAGCAAGTCCCCAACCAGTCCATGGTTTGTCTGAAGAAAGAAACCGAGGTTCGAGTCCCCAATGAGATCATCAGACAAACGATTAGATATCACGATTCAGTTAAAAGAAAACATTGCAGCGTCTTGCTCCGAAAATGATTCAAACACAGTATAGACTTGAATTTGCAAGACTTCATTGGACGTGAGATGGATGATGGACCCTCTTCATAGATGCTAGGGAATTCAATCTTGATTGACCAGATGACATCCAGTATTACTAGCATGACCAATACTTTCAAATCCTGCCAGTGAAAATGGCGGTCTCATGGTTTAGTGTTGAGTTGGATTTGATTGGAAAAGATGGCACTCCCAGTCATTGACAGGCGTTGATATGCATAGAAATGCGCATTGGGCTCTTAGAGGTGTTTGGATTAGTGGCCAGCAGTTAAGATTTGGGCTGGAAATCCAATTATTGCAGAAATAGTTATGCCAAGTTGAGCAACAGTCTTGGCCGACCAACAGCCCTGATTTCAACATCATTGAAAACGTTTGCAGATAGGTGTCGAATGAGGTTTTGAAGATGAGAGTTAATTTAGTTTGGTGCTGGAACTCAAAACTAACATAACAGGTTGAAATGAAGTGCTGGAAGAATTCACTCATCATTTGATTAAAAGCGTACCGATCGGAATTTCACGTAATTAATAGTAATGGAGGCGTAGCATAGTATTAGAAATAAAAAAATATCTCTAAAACATCCAATTATATTCTCAACAAAACAATGGAATTAGCAATGAGCTTAAAGTTCTGTGAAACTTGTTACATAACCGATTGATAGCTCAATTAATTAATTATGTTTAGATAACTGTGTATAACTTACGTTCAGGCCAAATGCACATATAAATCATTTGAATAAAAACAATGAATTAAATGTAACATGTCGCCTTTGGATGTGAAATTCTCGGTTTTTTGATGCACTGTATATGGTTGTAGCATTTGGTAAGGGTCCTGAAGCATATCCACTGCCGATGAGAAGGACTTTGTATCCATGTAGTTTGGCACTTTCTACGGTATCAGGCAACCTCTCCGGGTTTTGGAAGATATACCCGGAGGACAATGAAACTACAGTACGATAAACACTTGCATCTATAAAAGTTTGATCACTGTAGCTGAGTTGGCAAACGTACCAAGATAAATACTTCATAAATAGCAGCTCATCAACCTGGTTTACGTTCGATACAAGTGCGAAAAACTCAGCCAAATATTGATTTCAGCTATTTAGCTTCCGTGAAAGATTGGAGGTAGACCGGATTCCGCGGGGAATGAAGACAAAAACAACAGCATGAGAGGTGAACACTCTGGGGAACAGCTGGAAATTGTTTACCTTTTGAAGAAATTGTGGAAGACATCACATGGAAACAGTTCATAGACCAAAAGCGGATCTGTGGCTGGTAGAGTAATACTGGCTCCGTAACGCCCTCGATAGAGAAGTCTGGCGAATCTTTAGGGTGGTCTATGTCCAACGACTGCTACTAAAACGCTGATGATGATGGTGATGATGATGATGATGATGATGATGATTACTAATGGTTATTATTACCAATAAAATCTTTTAACAAAAATTGTTCTTCGAAAATCGTTCTTCGAAAATCTCTCTGCAACACACACACACACACACACACAATTATATGTGCATGTATACACACACATACACACACATAAATACACAAGTATGTACCGTATTAATTCGAGTACAATGCAATATTGAATATAATGCAGTCACCAATTTTTACTGTTGAAATCGTATACATATATCAAGAAATTGGTGTGTATATATATATACATATATCTATTTCGTGATATATATATATATATATGCACACACATATATATATATATCAATAAATGAATGTATATATATATATATATATATATATATATATATATATATATGTATATATATATATATGCGAACTTTCTTTCAGACCATCAGATTTCTTGTTCTCATCTTTGATGTTAACATATTTTGGTCAAGTTATTGAACTGTCTTCTGTTTGCATGTTTGTGTGTGTGCGTGTGTGCACACATGCGTGTGTATGCATGTTTATCTACTCATATATATATATATATATATATATATATATATATATATATATATATGTATATATATATGTATATATATCGTTAGATTGGACGGATTATGTCCAACAGAATATGACAATTGTAGAGAAATCTTATTTGGAAACATATTTCGTCCGGCCCCAGAATTAACCGATAACAGATCGAACAAATCTTTCTTC
>OY735234.1:39325318-39410318 GCA_963457665.1 Thysanoteuthis rhombus
TACATTAAAAAATAGCTTTAGATATAACTCTCTTGTGTAATTGCTTGACAGAGTCTCTACGTCAAAGAATCAACTTGGATACACAAAATATTTTGAACTGTGAATACTAGATCCAATATCGATGTCACTCTCAAAGATATGATCCGTCTAAGCTGAAATAAATCTAAGCTCATAGAGCCAAAGCCTGTTCATTTCATTACACCTAGAAATATTCTCAAGTTCTATGATTGTCTCCGTGGCCAAAATGATTACGGCGTTGGCCAAACCAGAAAAGCTTCCAACGATATGGGATGCCATTTCAAATGTCGTACAATGCTTCTTCTTCAATTCCGTTGCTTGTCGCTTATTTATAGAATGCGACGATCCGAAAATTGAAATAAAAAGCCACAAATATATGGTGGAAGACAAACATCTGATATTTTTTTAAATGTCGTTTATTTCGTTATGAGTTGAGTTCACTGGGAGTATAGTCAGCATGGATAGTTGTCTGGTACAGCATCGTGATTTTCTCTTTAGAATATTCATGATTAATATCTGGAACAGCTACACAACATGCTTTTAGGAAACCTCTTCATACGCTTATCTTAACATCTCATGATTCATACTAACTAAACTCCAAGCATCATCACCACCACTATTATCATTGTCCTTGTAACATCTGTTGTTGAGCATACACCTTCCCCCAAGATTCGCCAGATCTCTTTTTCATGGGTATCGTCGGCATCTAAGCGTCAATATTTCCTTATTTTTCTGCCGGCCTCAATTTTGCATATGATTACTTGGGATCTGCTTTGTGAGTAGTAATGTCTATTGGTTGTCTGATATTCTTGCATAATGACTTGTCCATTGCCACTCAATTTTTCTAGAGGATTTCATGATATATCTGTCTCTTGCTTTTGCTTTATACGGTCTTCTGATTTCTCCAAGCAATGTTGGGCATGATCCTTTCTTGTGCACATCTCGGGGTTCTTAGATTGAGATTCAACATTTTGGTCAGGTTCCATGTTTCAACTCCATTCAAGACAATTGGGGGTATGAATTAGTTGTAACCAGCGTTTAAGATTCAAGTTAACCACTCGATTCATTTAAGTGAACTCTATTTCGTGAATGTAAGTTTATCAGCTTTCGCGATCACCAATCGAATTAAAAAAAAACAAAAAACTTCTATCTCATTCCTTTTATATATTGTCTAATTTCAAAGAGTATTCGACTGATTTGTTATCAGGGGTGCACTGAGTGGAAATGATCGACCGATAATAGTACTAATTTCAAAGAAGACAGTGTTTGTGTATTACACTGTGTGACCTATATTCATTTCAAAGTCCGTTTACCTAGGAATCAGAATAGTAAAACAATGACATCAAAGCCATCTAGTTCATTACAATTTACATGCATATATTCCCTTTGAGGCATGGTCCGATCATCTTTGCGTAAATTTAACGCTCAAAATAAATCATATAGGGCAAGTGATCTTTCCCTGTACATCGACCGGCGGTCGAGTTACTTTTTTTCTTCAAATCTAACTGGCTAATAAGACAGCACAGTATATTAGAGAAAAAACAGGTGTCTAAGATATAATAGGAGCCATTAGAAAAATCAAATGGGGTTGGTCTTGTGTCAAGAATATCAACCGACCGCTGAATATCAAAATTCACATCGTGGATACCGAGATATCATACGCGATACTGGCAAAATATGAGATAGCGTGACGAACTTGAGAGAGTTGAGAAAGCATTGGCGCTGTAGAACTCAAGAGGGAGAGAGCGCGCTCGGGTGTTGAGCAAAGTCAATGTCGAAGGACGAACGATAAAAAGGTTGATGACAATGATGATTATATAGCCTCAATTTGTAGGGAAGGAAACACCATTTTCAAAAAAGTGTTAGGTGTTTCTGCCCATCCTGTATAAAAAAGAAAAAAACTTGTTCAAAATTAATAATGAAAAGCACTTCATTTAAGAAGTTCAGACAACTTAATCTATGACGAGACGGTAAACAAACAGAGACTATGGCATGAATATCGGGGGAGGAGGAATATGCAAATATCGAGTCTAATTTAATAAAGTCGATGGAAAAAAGAGGGTAAATAAAGATTTATTTGATGTTTTTAGAATACCGTAGATTCAGTCAAATTTGCATTTATACACACACACACATACACACACATATATATATATACATATATATATGTATATATATATATATACATATATATATATATATATATGTATATATATGTATGTATGTATATATTTATCTATTGATTTATAGGGTTTATATACATATGCATGGAAGCCTTCAAAACCACTTTTTATCAAAAATAATTTATATTTGTATGGAAGTCTTAACTATTCTAATAAAAAATAATCAATGTATTTATATATATATATATATATATATATATATATATATATATATATATATATATATATATATATATACATATATATATATATGTATATATATATATATATATATATATATATATATATATATATTTGTGTTTGTAAACGTGTATGTGCGTGTGTGTATTTATGAATGACAATTGTTGTACGTATGTAAAGACTCCGCAACTAAGTTTTTATCAATAATTTTTGTAAGTCTTAAAAACTTGCTTTTGATTAATTATGGGGACTTTAAGAATGCATATCTTCACAAATACCTCTTCATGATGGATGTTGTACGTGAAGTCTTGAAAACAGTTTTTATCGGTAAAGTTACAAAAGACGCAGTTATAAATCTTACCACACTTAGCGAATTATCAACAAATCTTATTTCAAAACTTCCATTTCGCATGGAACCAAATAATGGGAGTAAAATACGGGGGAATAAGTGTTATGTCAGTTTTCCAAGTGGGAAGATAGAACTTACCAAGAAAATCAGCATTCAAAATCCCACCGCTATCTGGGCTCGAACACTAACTTATAGTACGAATTGGGGATACGAGACTATTTAAACCAAACAAAAGATCATTAGGTTATTCCATAACTTTTGTTCCGTCTGCTACGAGGCTAAGAGTGTAAGGACACCAAGTGTGGATTGGAATCACTAAACTAGTATTTCTCTTTGCGATAAGTTTACTAAACGCCATTTCACAACGAGGTGGCCATATTTCATCATCATCATCAACAGCAGCAGCAGCAGCAGCCTTTTAAAGTCCATCGTTAGTTATAGACTCCAAGGATTTAGTAGAACCCAATCGTGGGTGTCATTGTGCAAAATATCTTCTGAATACGTCTAAATCGACGTGTTATAATTTTGCGTATGATCGCTGGGACATTGGGACTTAGTGAGTCGTGATATCCTGCGGCTGTCGGACATTCTTGCCACATGTCCAACCTACTGTCTGTTGAGTTTGACTAATGGATTCTATGATGTCTCTGACTCCTGTATTTTCTCTCATATACTGTGCTGATTTGTGATATTACCAAGTGATATTAAGTATCTTCCTCCGTTGTCTGTTGCATGGTTCCCAGTTTGAGACTTTTGATAAGGTTCTATGTTTCAGCTCCGTTTGTGACAATCGGAAAGACGCACTGGTTGTAAACCCTTCTTTTTTTATGACCAATGGAATTTTCTTGTTTTTGAAGGTTATCTTAATCTGGGCAGCCAGTGAGAGCTAAACTCTGTACAGTAGTCATTATCTTTGGGATTAACTTGCCAGCCAATAATCTACGATGACGTGGTCATCAAGCTTATCTTTGTCAGGAATAAGACAATGGTCAGGGTACCCTGTGGGGGTTTAGCTCACTACAGTAGCAAACGTCTATGACAGGGACCGGCAAATATTTTCAGGGTCGGGCTGGATTTGAGAACCAAGGCGGATAAAGTATAAAATGATGATCATATAAGATTAACAGCTTATATCTTTACTTCAATGTTTTTACACAGGAATATATACACACATTAACACTCGTGTACTCTCAATTAATGAGAACTATGAACATTTCCTCTTTGCAGGAAGTCGGGTAAAGTATTGTCGAATAGTGCTTCATTCTAGTTTTGATAATGTTCATATGCGACGTCAAATACTCAATGAAGTATGCAAGCCGGCTGGAATGAAGCTGCAGTTTGGATTTGGCCCGCCAGCCATACTTGGCCGACGTCTGTTCTATGAGATTAGCTTGCTAAAGACTAATCTACACTCAGTTAGCCATATTTACTAAGCTTATTTTAATCTAGTGCAAGACTGCAAGTTTGAAGGCACCCATCGAACTCACTACAGTAATACTGGTCTACTAGATTAGCTTGTTAACCATTGCTATATTTCAAGGCCTGGCTTCAATGTAGCCGACCAGCATATTACGAAAACATCTGCCCACATATATAAAAAATGAGGGAACATAAAATATTTGGCGTAAGCCGATTATTATCCAATCAAAAGCGTACTCACTCGCCATTACAAGACAAAAGTTTTCTGAAGCAACAACAAATATCCATTCATCGTTTCTGAGACTCTAATTGCCATCACTGACAATGGATATGGTAGTCAATGCACTGTTGTTCGACTTACGTAAACAAAGTTCCGTCATTCAATAGCCACGCCTCGTATGTGTCTCAGACTGTTCTTTTTTATCATTCAACCCTGGTATGTTCACATCTATTCTAGTCTGATCCTATGTAGCTAACTAGTTAGCAAACTATCTATCCGTTTATATCTTTCTTCTTACTTTGATATCGATTAGCAAATCTGTGAATTCACCTAAACACGTTTAAATTGTAAAGAAGTAATTATAACGGATAAAAATATGATTTTTTTTTGTGTGTGTGTGAAAATATGAAATGGACGTATTCATGTAAGTGCACAGACATATATGTTTAGTAATGTTCATAAATAGGTCGATATGAGGAGGTAGAGATAAATATACACCGATGAGCCAAAACATTATGACCAGTGGCATGTGGCTACAATGACAGCCATCATCTCGTAACAACTGCGCATTCCAGGGACAGAGGTATACCAGCTGGTGGGCTGATCTTGGGAGCTTTATTTTGTGTTTAATACCGTAGTTATGGGCAAAGAGAAAGATTTGAGTGACTTTGATTAAGGCCAAATTGTTGTAGCCAGGAGACTAAGTCACAGCATCCCCTAAAAACATGATGTGGGGTATTCACTTTTGATTGGGGCGTATACCTATCAACAATGATCTGAGAACGGGAAGTACACCACAACCAGCGTCAGATCTACATATTGACTGAGCGAAATGTAGCCAAGGGCCTTAAAATCGTGGTGGGGGCTTGTCTCCTTGCCACATCCTAGAAAAAAAGTCTACCACTAATTTTATTTCATTTATCCACTTTGCACGTCTACCGCACACGCAGGAGGTACTGGATTCGATTCCAAGCAAGAGCAAAGAGCACAGAAAACACTTCTTTTGGACAGATTTCGCTATGTACTAAGCAGCTATTTGAGTATACTCCGTGTTGTATGATAAAGGTGGAGGTATCCTTTCTCCAACCGTGGATCATAAAAGCTTTCCGGTATAAAGACCTGGTCTTTACCAGACTTTCAACTCACAAGGGTCACTAAGTTGATGCATTCGACTGAAACCAGGACGATGTCACCGGCCGTCATACTCCATTGAGGGGTTGTCTCTTGAGATTCAGGATGTTCTACCTTCTTATTATCTTTATTTCATTTATAACGATAAAAACCCAGGGCATATAATAAGTTTTATGATGTTTTTACGATAATGAATTACTAAAATTCTTTTCTTTCAATTACTAAAAAGCATTGAGCTGTTTTCACAATAAGTACCAGAAAGAGTGCATTTTATATTGAGATGATAGAAAATAATACTTGATACATAATCATTCGTTAACAAAGATTTCCAAATATTTTTGCGATATACAATCATCTTTACGTAATCAGTGGAGAAGGGAGTCTTGACCCCCTTCTTCGAAAAGCCTTGTCCTAGGCGAGACTACTAGTTGTTTTGATCTGGCCCTGACTACCATCCACAAGGTATTTGACGATCAAGTTTTATCGATTCGAGAAGTGAGGTGGGGTTTTCCTATCACGTTCTAGCTAACAAGACTGCTGTCGCACAGATTGTACATTTTTTTTTATCAGGGTGAAGGAATGAATGCATCACAACACACAGTGAATATTTCCCTTGCTGCATGTTGGGCTTTGTAGCTACATGCCAATCAGAGTACTCTCGCTATCGCCGAAATGTTGATATCCGAAAGTGTCTCAAATTAGAATGCAGTCGTCAGCACTGAAACTTGTATCAGTGTAAGAAGGTCGCTTTGTTAGATGAATCTAGCATTCTTCAAAATAGGTTGGATGACAGGATATGCATGAGTCGTTATCCTGGGGAAACGATGGCACCAGGTTAATCTTTGATGAAAAAAACTGTTTGATCAGCCTGATCATTCATTTGTTATACCCTTTGTTGCGTACCCTCTATCTTACCACCATTGAAGACCAGATTGACACCTACCAGGCAACAGACTTCTACGGGGGCAATTCTATATTTCAGCAAGACAATGCATTCTGCCACGCTACACTAGTTGCACAGGTAGGGTACTGGAATATGAAGAAAACTCCCCGCTAATGGACTGACACCGTTGCCAATTTAGCGTTCCTCGTTTTGGTTGAGTAAAAAAGCTCTAATTACCGCAGGTATGCTGAAACATTCTAGCCATATTTTGACATGTTTTTGACCACTTTTAGCCTTTCGGGCTATTTTTTAATGATATCGCACTTCTTACTGCCTTTTAGCACTTTAGCACATTTTTAGCACTTTTTGTGCCTCTTTGTAAACTAGTGCGAAAATATTCCTGAGTTGGCAACGTTACCAGGCCACCAAACCCAAATCTCAGGTACAATTGAGGCGTTATATCAACAAGTTCGATCTGCCGAACCGCCTCAACGTCACTTGCTGCTGTGGAAAGACTTACAACTAACATTTTGACCTCAGATCTCAGAGGTCTCATACAGTTTATGCCTGATCGAGTAAGATCTGTTTTGCAAGCATGTAGACGACTGACAGCTTATTAGAAAGGTGGTCATAATGTTTTGGCTCACCAGTGTATAAACAGATTACAAATAGCATGAGTTCAAACAAAGACATATATCTGCATCCAGACGGACTTGTACACACAAATATTCGGATTAGAATTGTAAAAAAAAAATTATCCACTTTTTTTTCAATTTATTTTCTGATGTTTTTTCTTAACTTTCAATTACATTGATTATTCTAATTTTCATTTATTTTTCAAAAAATGTTCACGCTTTTTGATCTTCGATCTTCCAGTGAATATTTTTTCATTAAAAAATCTTTATTGATTAAATAAATTGAGATGTATCTGTGAGTCTTGGAGACGGTGTCAGATAGAAAACGGTATGTCTCTTTCAGAGTGGTAACTTTACTGTTAGGAACTAAAACTGTTAACATAGGTTTCTTCAGTCCTTAAGTTAATCTGTCTGGCAATTTATCATGCCTACATACTGCGAAAATGGAGCTAGCGAGCTGGAAATTTAATCGTTTACTCCCCATTATGCTGAGGAAAAACTCGATTCTTTTTGTTTATTGAAAGTCTTCTTCCCCTCGAAATAGATTTTACGCAACGTGCGTTTATGCTAGAATGAACCCTTAGTTTGTGCCCAGCAGCATCCACACCTGTCTTGTGTTTGAAAATTCATACCTTTTGGCGATCAGTATACAACAAAATACAAGACAATTATCTTAATAATGATGACCCTTTTTTCCATTTTTTCAATTGATCACCTCTAACAAGGCGAAAGACGGTTTCTATTGAGTGACTAACCAGACCTGTCATTGGTTATTTATGACAACTATTTTATATAATCATAATTTTCAGTTGCTTATTATCGCAACCTACTCGAGCTCTCACTCTACAACCGAGAATAAACATTGCAAATCGGAAATAAAGTATAAGCTCTGGGTGATATTTTAAATAATGTCGCTTTTGCCTCTGGTAGACCTGGTTAGACGTGTCAGCTAATCTAACCGACGAAGCTACAGGGAAGAATGAAAGGTGGGTTTAAAAGATTAATTCTCGTAAGGTTCTCGTGGGTCAGTTGGTTAGAGCAGCTGCTGTGTTCAACCAGGCTTCCCTGGCGGCAAAGGGACATGATTTCGAATCCAACCCACTTGCTTTACCAATCTAAGATGAAAAGCTACCAAAAAGTCAAGATGAAAGAAAATACTAGTCAAAAATGAATTGCTAACACCGATACCCGACTTGCTTGGATGACCTGGCTGTAAGCAACGGGTAATGAATGGGGCAAACTCACACACACAGGTACACACAGACCCGCCTTTTTTCCGGCCTGTTCTTCAGGATCAAAGTGTGGTATCTGTTCCACGGTGTGGACCGAGGAGTCGGTACTGATACTTGCCTGTCGAATGGGCTGGAGAGGGAGTGTGTGTCAAAGACCAAGTGCGCCGGTGCAATGCGTTAGCCAATGAGATATTACCGTGGCTACGCACTGCTAAGCGCATCAGGGAGCCTTCGGCTCTCCTATTATTACTCAGCCCAGCTGCGGGGGATCCGTTACCCCGGGGCAGCACTGCTCCATTGCACTTAAAGGAGCAGGTCCCCTAGTGGACGCTTTCGTGGCGGAGGTTGTCTAGCTTCTACGGAGCGCTTGGCAACCGTAGCCGCGTCGGCTGGAGCTATTTTTGGAAAGGTGTCTCCTATTTCCCCCACGTTAAGCCTGACCTTGTGTCAAATTCCGCTGTGGTGAGACAGTAGATGAATAGAACACACGTACACGTGCAGAAATGTGTATGGACATGTTAGAAACCATCAATCGAAACTGTCAACATCGACATAGGTTTCTTCAGTTTTAAGGGGATCTGACTGTATTCTTATGTATATACTGGCTGCTTCAATGGAGCCAGAGCGCTGAAAATTGAAGCATTCACTCTTTATTACGTTTAGAAAAAAACCTTTCTTTTATTTCTCAAATTAACAAATAGGTTTTTCGTGCCTGGAGGGTTTCAATTTGCAATGTAAGTTTATGCTAGATTTTTTTTAATAATTTGTACATTTTCAGTGATCAAAAACATTGACGAAATAGACAGATGAGAAATTTATTCATTGATCACCCCTTTTTTCCATTTTTTTTAATTGATCAGTGCTAGACATTCTGCTGAATGACGTCGGTCACATGATGGTCTCTATTGAGTCATCAACCAAACCTGTGCATATGTACATATGAACGTGTTCAAGTATGTGTTAGTGTTCCTTCGATGTACTCAGTCAATCTACGAACCAGGATTTCTTGAATCAATTAATGCATCGGCCATTCAGGAGTGGACAATAAACCTGTACCATTCACGTGAAATCTGGGTTCACATAGGATGCTTCTTATTGTGACCACTATGGGACAGGGTCTTTTAATCAATTTTTGAGTGTCCATCGTTTGACATAGACTTTCCCCAAGATTTGCCAGGTCTCACTATCACGGGTTCCCTGGAACCAATCCTTGCTGGAATCGTCCCCTTCATCAATATTATATTTTGCCCGTCACAGTTATAATCCTCGGAATCGGTTGTCTGACATTTGCCATTTGACTTTTTTGTATTTTATGATATCGGTAACGCCTATTTTTTTTCTCTAATGTACTGTGCTGTTTTGTGGTCTCTCCATTTGATGTTGAGCATGATTCTCTTACGTACTCGTTGTACAGTTCTCAGTTTGATAGTCATTAGGTTCCATGTTTCAGCTGCATACGAGACCATCGGAAAGATGCATTGGTTGTATACCCTTCTTCCTAAGACTAATGAGATTTTGTTATTCTTAAAGTTAGAGCTCGCTCTACCGAAAGCTTGCCACCCCAGAGTGATCCTTTGCTTGATTTCTCCTTTTGAGAGTTTCAGTGAGATGTGTCGTCCTAGGTATATGTAATTATCTACCTCTTCCAGCTGCACAATTACAATTTTGATTCGAAATTCCTCGCTGATGACATCCTATAAAGAATAAAAGAAATGGAATAATTTTTCTTCATCGTTACAAACTCATATTTATCGTTATAAATAAATTGTTATGTTATTGAATTGTTTTTTCTAATAACATTTTATCATAAGAAATTAATACAAAATATAACTATAAATTTTCCAGAAATGCATAATTTTGAATAAAATGTTTTGATCCGACTGATTTTGATAATACTAACAGTTTGGTTACATCATCTGCATATTGATGTAATTCGATTTCTCTTTATCCTATTATACAAAAGAGTTGGTAACTTTTTTTGTTTGTTGTTTTCTGTCATGTGAAAGCAAATGGACATATAAAATTAACGAAACACAATACATAGACGACCAGCCTGGTGGTAAGCAAGTCACCTATCTATTAGGCTAACAATACCTGCTTGGAAACATGGAAGAATCACGCTCAACCTCACATGGAAAGATTACAAAACAATACAATTTATCAGGGAGAAAACAGGAGTCCAAGACGTCATAGAATCAGTTAGAAAACTCGCATGGCAATGGGTTAGTCATGTTGCAAGAATAGCTGACAACCGATGGACATCACGACTTACAAAATGGATACTCAGAGATCTCATGCCCATCCGAAGCCGGTAGAATACAAGATGGAGAGACGAACAAGACAATTTCAGAAAATATTGGCTCTGCGAGGCTCACGATAAAGAGATGTGGCGAATCCTAGGAAAGATTCATGTCCGAAGACGGACATTAAAAGAATGATGATGATGATGATGATGATGATGATGATGATGATGATGACAGCCGAGTAAAACAACCGCTTTTGTTTACATCCAGTATAAAGTACTTCACAAAGCCGAATCAGAGGATAAGGATATGGAAGAAAGTGTGTTGCATAAATTCATAATTTATTCAAACATACTATGGATAATCCTGTCATATTTGACAGGCAATACATGATCAATGTGGATCGTGGTTAATCTGATATTATGAGATTAAAATGACAATATCAGTGGGCTTTTCGAGACAAATGATTCTTCATTTCAACGTTCCATCCATACCAAGTTTTGTGATGAAAATACGGTATAACAAGTATACGATTGTTTCTATATAATTGGTCACTGAGATAGACCATGTGTGTTCTCAATCTCTCTCTCTCTTTCTCTCTCTCTCTCTCTCTCTTTCTCTTTCTCCCTTTCTCCCCATCTCTCTCTATTATTATTATTATCATTATTATTATTATTATTATTATTATTATTATTATTTGCAATCTCACACAAGTTGTCCGGTGGTTATCGCTGGAGGTTGAGTGACAGCAAGTCTCTTCAAGTCACCAGTCCTCCTCTCCTCGTTCTCATAAACCACAGTAATAATGCAGTTTACAGTTTCACACCGGTTGCCCGGTGGTCATTGCTGAAGGCTGAATGACAATAAGTCTCCTCAGGTCTTCAACCAACATCTCTTCTCTCCCTCGCCTATCATGCCAGTGCTGTGGTTCACATTTTTGCTTTCATTTCCCTTCCTCTGTCAGGCCACCGGTAACAATTAGTGTTGCAGTCTTTATATTTCTTCTTCTTCTTCTTCTTCTTCTTCTTCTTCTTCTTCTTCTTCTTCTTCTTCTTCTTCTTCTTCTTCTTCTTCTTCTTCTTCTTCTAATTATTATCATTATTATTATTATTATTATTATTATTATTATTATTATACCTGTTCTGCAAAAAAAATAGTAACAGCATCTTTATTAAGTTATCAGAACATACAATTCTATCTTACTGCGTCGGAAGACAAACAAACGTCATTTGCATGAATGAAATTCTATTTTATTGGGGTATTAGCGTAATAGAAGACATCTGCACATTGATATTTGTTATACGTGAAGATTATTACAATTATCTTGCAATCGATATAAGCTCAAGTGAACAGAAATTCAACGTTGGCACGTTGTGTTCTTCATTTCTTTTTCAAATTTGAATTCATGCTCCAGAAGAAAAGGTGTTTCCTCCTTAAATGTCCAAAGCAGCTGTACAAATAAATAGCGAGATTTAGAATCAAAGGAAAATACTGATTTGAAAAATCATAATAACTTTTGTATTCAAAAAGGGAAAAAAAACAATTTGTATATATATTGTGAGAGATATTTAATAGGTGTTTTTGCTTGCTGTGTGTGTGGGGTAAATATTCTGAGGCCTTTTAAATCGATCGAGAAAGAATTTCATATAATGAATGTGGGGGCGGATCCAGGATTAAGAGCAATGGGTTTAGATGGGAAAAAATATTTACAAATGAATACGTGAAAAAGAGAACAAATTCCAAACATCAAAAAACAACCTTTTTCTCCTCTTGGATGAAAAACAAAAATATCTCTCGTTTTGTTTTTAAAATTAATTCATGATTGCTTGAGATTATTTGTTGATTTTTTTTTCACTTTTGAAATTTCTCCATCTAGATCAGTGATATCCACCCTCAGGTCATTGGAAGACTCAAGGGGCACTTGAAGATAAGGAGTCAGTAGGAAGGGGCTTGGAAAACATAAAATACACACCAATGGAGCTAGAGGGCTGAAGTTTTCAAAATACACTCATTATCATTTCTAAAAAAAACCGTTTTCAATTCCTCTGCTGAATAGTTTTTTGCAATGTAATTTTATGCTGAATTTATCCCTCAGAGCTCCGACAATATTCATGTTTGTTTTAGTGATCATTATCCAAAAAAGGTCAGAGAAATAACTCACCCATTGATCACTTCTTTTCCCAATTTCTTAATTGATCACCCTTACCGGGCATATTCAATTGATCACCCTACACGGGCGTAAGATTTTATTTCATTTCATATACTTTTGTTCAATTATATATATAAATTTTTTTTAAGGATAAATGCTCAGTTTTGTTAATTACCTAATTTTCATTTTTTTTAATGATTTTACGGGGGATGCGTTGTAACTCATTCATTTTTTCATTTTTTCATTGATCATCCCCAACAAAAGCTTTGTCGTGTGACAGTTTCTATCGTGTGACCAACCGACCCAATTTTATTTTCCAAAAATCCAATCGTCTTCTGTCGAAGCAGTGCCCTTATCATAAGCACAAATAAATTGTCAGATTTAAAATCGATGCAAAATACTTTTTTTTTGGAAAAATAATGATAACTTGGGAAAAAAGGCACTGCGTATTAGTTTATTCATTGTGAAAAATCTCTAAATGGATGTTTTTGATTCCCGTGTAGAAATAAATACGCAAAGGCCACTTTAAGTAGAGAAAGAATCAAAAATAATAAATGTTTATAAACATATATTTCAAATCAGGCACACCTGGCTAGATATATTCGTTCTCTCAGGGATTATATAAGTACAAGCAGATGTATGTTATATTATTTACCATTCAATATTACCAAAGATATGGAGAGCTTGATTGATCCAATTCATGATATATGGAATAATTCTTTGAAAGATTGTTCAGGAGTTTCATATATATATATATATATATATATATATATATATATATATATATATATATATATATATATATATTATGCCAATTTGGGGTTGATCAATTAACGATCGAAATCAAGATTGCAGAGCTGAAGCAAGTAGACCACTAAATCTACCTTGGACAACGAATTCCCATTAAATTCTCAAAAGGGGAAGAAATAAAGCGAAGAATCACACTAGGTTGGCAAGCTTCCAGTAGATCAACCTTGACCTTCAAGAACAAGAATTTCACACTAGTCCTCAAAGGAAGGGGATACAAACAATTTATCCAATCGATAGTCACCTATGGAGCTGAAACATGGTACATGATAAAAAAGATTGACCCTCAAGCTGAACACCATGCAACGTGCACAGAAGAAAATCGTTCTTGATCTCACTTAGAGAGATCATTATACTGGAGAAAATATACGGGTCTAAGATGTTGCAAAAATATGAATCTTCGAAAAAAAAAGCGTGAATGTTATTGGACATAAAATGAAGGGTCAATTTAGCAAACACTTACATTGTAAATTGGAGCCAGCACTGAAAACTGATTTAATTGGGAGATTCTTCAAAAAGAATGAAAGAGTTTTCCCAGTCGTGACAAGGATAGAATGTTGAAAATTTTCTGCTCTAAAGTTACAACTGACTGTAATATATATATATATATAGATAGATAGATAGATAGATAGATAAATAGATAGATAGATAACAGATAGATAAATAGATATATACTCCAAAAAGTGTGAGATAAATAGATAAATTAATAATTATGAACACACTGGGATAGATAGATGATTAGATGGATATATAGATAATTAACAGATAAATAGAGAGATAGACAAATAGATATATATTTAACAAACTGTGAGATAGATAGATAGATCGATAGATAGATGGATAGATCGATGGATAAATAAGATGACTGAGATAGATAGATAGATAGATAGATAGATAGATAGATTGATAGATAGATAGATGATGAACAGACTGAGATAGATAGATAGATAGATAGATCGATAGATAGATGATGAACAGACTGAGATAGATGGATAGATGGATAGATAGATCGATAGATAGATAGAAAGATCGATGGATAAATAAGAAGACTGAGATAGATAGATGGATAGATAGATAATGAACAGACGAAGCCAGATAAATAGATAGATAGATGGATAGATAAATAATTAACAGATAGATAACAAAAAGATAAATAGATAATGAATAGCGAGATATCGATTGATAGGTAGTTCGATAGATGACTATAAACACTGTCATAATTAATCATATCTTTTCATGTCCCACCGAATCCATCCAAAAAATGATCTCTCTTGCAACCAGCGATAATTCGGGATAGAAGAAAGTAATCCTTCATTTTTAGTAATTGATGACCTGAGAGAACGTACAAATTATTTCCAACAGTAATGCATTGCAAATGATTGAATTTCGGAATCGATTTAATATCATTTACTATGGAAGTGAATTTTAAATGATTTGCTATAAAAATTGATTTCATACGATCTACTATAGAAGTTTATTATGGATGATTCACAATGGAAATCGATTTTATATGATTTACTATAGAAGTGCATTGTAAATGATTTACTATAGAAATTCGCTGTCAAAGATTCAAGAAATACATTGCAAAGGGTTTTCTATAGAAATACTATTGTTATAGAAATGCATTAAATTTATTTTTTGTATGAAGATGAATCCATACGGAAGTATTTTTTAAAGACTTGACAAATATTTTATAATACATTCATATTGTGAGTGAAACACCCGAGTGAAATATAAGATATATAAATCACCTAGATAGATCGATAGATAGATAGATAGATAGATAGATTGACGGATAGATTTGTCATTGATGGTCTTGGCTCAGCAAATGCATTTTTTTTTCAGAGTTTTCCTCTGCAGTAGGAGTTTTATATATTGGTAGAGAGCTTAAAAGTATTTATTGTCAACCAAGTACATTGAAATGCCAGTTAGGTGAGGTTTGTTATCACGCCCTTGGAAAGACCTTGCCTTGACGACAGAGACCTTTTCTCTCTATTTCTTTGGCTCTAGGAACCCCTGTGGCGTCAACGTTGACCTTTGTTCTTCACGAACGGAACAGAAACCTTACCATTAGTCTGAGACAGAAATTTTCCATTGACAATTCCATTTGTTGCATTCCGAGCTTCTGACCTGAGGCCACTGAAGTCAGATAATCCGTCAAGAAAGGCTTAGCCTTTCTTCCTTGCTAAGTCAAGAAGATAATCCCTTATTCTAAGGCAAAGGAAGAGGGTGGTGGTGAAAGGTATCGGTCAGATGGAAAAGAGTCACCGGGTTCAAGACTGTTAAAGTATATATATATATATATATGTATATATATATATATATATATGTATGTATGAGCGATGTATTTGACTCTTCAGGGGGTAAATCTGTCACTAGGTCTGTTTAACGTCGGACCCCCACACGCATATGTAGGCAAGGACAGAAGCATCACAATGGCATCATAGCCAGTCTCCTACCCCCTGCAACGAGGAGGCATTTTTTCCGGGCCACTGACCCCCAAAGTTGCCCATATTTTACTTTTTTGAAGCCACTAGCTGGTTTTTTGAATTATTAAAATGGTTAGGTACTTTGATTAGTTTTTACAGTTATTGAGTTGCATCGATTCCCAAGATAGACAAAAGATTAACATTCGATACACAATATTCACAAAGCTCATATCAGTCCAGCACACGGCTGAATTAGGAACGGGAAATAATATTTGGCTTATCTCTCAAGTATGTAAGACCTGCGCACCTTGTAAATCAGTATTCGATATACGTTTAATGACGCTCGGTTTTGTTCCGTACGATGGTATTTGAGGGAAGAAAGATTGCATCGTGCATATTTCAAACAATTTTCATGGAAATGCAATGCAAATGATTCTCATATAATTGTATTACAAGTGATTAACAATTGGAATAAATAAGGAATGATTTTTTCCTGGAAATGCATTGAAATGATTTTCAGAGAATGCCTCACGAGCGATTTTCCAGAAAGGTATTTGAAATGATTCTCAGAAAATGGATTTGAAATGATTATCAGGAAATGCATTTCAAAAGATTTTCAGGAAATCCAATTCAGATAATTTTCAGGAATGCAATTCAAATGATTTCTAGGGAGGGCACATCAGATGATTTTCAGGGAATGCATATCAAATGATTTCCAGGAAATGCAATTCAAATGATTTTCAGGTATTGCATAACAATTTTTTTTTCTGGAAATGCACTGAAATGATTTTCAACGAAATGCATTACAAAAGATTATCAGAAAATGCCTTACGAGTGATTTTCAGGAAATGCATTTCAAATGATTCCCTGGAAATCCATTTCCAATTATCTTCTGAAGAGGCGTTAGAAATGATTTCCAGGAAATGCAAGACAAATGATTTTTTGTGGAAATGCATTGAATCTGATTTTCATAGAAATGCTCTACAAATGTTTCTCAGAAAATGCCTGATAGGTGATTTTCAGGAAATGTATTTACATGATTTCCCTGGAATTGCATTAAATATTGTTGCCTTCTGAAGTGAATTACGGATGATCTTTTTTATGGAAATGCTCCAAAATAATTTTCCTATGAAATCGATTTTCATTGAGATGGATTGAAATTGATATTCCATGGAAATGTATTTCAAATGATTTATCGTAGAAATTAATCGTGTAACGTTTTTATAGGAACCCAAACTCAAATCCAAATGAATTCCAATGTTTTACAATATAAATTACCAATGATTCCACTGGGAATGTAATACAAATAACTCTCTTTGAAATGTATTACAAATGATAGTTCATGGAAATACATTGCAGACAATTCCCCATTTTAATGCATTACAAACGATTTCCATGTGAATGGATTATGAAGGATTTTCATGGAAATTCATTACAGATAACGATCTTCGTTAAATCATTACAAATGATTTTTAAAGAAATGCATTGAATAGAATCTATCATAGAAATGCATCAGAGATGATTTTCTTTGATTTAATTGTCAATAAAATAGAATTTACTCGACTTTGCTGACCCGATATATTGCTTCATCTGCAAATGACCGAGCTTTCCGTCATTGGAATTATAACAATCACTCTTCGCCACTAATTGCAGTTAATGGATTCACTGAGTTTGAAAAACTCTGCTGGTGTAAGAAAAGCAACTATCGGTACCATGGGTCAGACCCGGAAGATATGTGACTGATTAACAATTCACTTAATCCGACTGACCAGTCGATTTCCTAACCCAATAAGTCTTTGACATTATCCAAAGAATTATCCAGACTAGTACACTCATCTTTGTTTTTGCAATCATTCCCTTTTGACTAGTTAGCTCCCGACCTTCCAAGACGTTTTTTTTTCAAATTTTTATGCTTCCGGTTTTTACTTTCATCTCAATTTTCATTAGTTGCTTTTGATAGCATTTTACATGACTTTTCTGATTTAATATGATATTCAACGAATTATTCGGACGAATATCTTCATTCTCGTTGTTTGGATTACTATGCTCATTCGTCTAGTTGTGGTTGTCTATTGATACCAAACAAAATATTTCGAGGTGTTAGTGAAAAGAGCCATAGTTACGTACAGCATTTAAGATTTTCCCAAAAAATTCTCCAAGAAATTTTTGGCATTCAGTCTGAATGTTCTGCATTCGGTGCAATATATGCAAGCATTGCTTTCAGAAATTGCAAATGGTTTTTGCAACAATCTGTTCAACGATGTCTTCTACATATCCAAAGCGAGCATGCGCAGTTATCCGTTATATGTAGCCTCTAGGTAATGAATATTCATGAGTTTCACTCCTATAAGAAGAGGCAAGAAAATAACCCCACGTTGCAGCTGTGACGGATTGGTGGAATCGAAAACAAGTGAATTGTTCGCAGAGAGATTATCGTAACGTAACAGTGCTCTGTTGACAGTGTTTTCGTTTTCGGCCTTGTGCCTCTTGTGCCGGTCTACCAGATTGTTTATTCTGGACTGTTTTCACTGTCTTTGATTTTGCTCGACTTTAATTCTACAATGATGCATTTTCAATGATTTTTTATCAAAAAGCATTACAAATGATTTAGTGCAAAATTGCATTACAAATGATTTACAACGTAAATCAATTACGAATCTTTACTATAAGAAGTATATACAATTGACTCAGGAAAGAGAATTGTGGTGGATTTACTATAGGAATGCATTAAAATGTTTTAATATAGAGGTACATTACCAATGGTTTTCTATAGAAGTACATTAATAATGATTTACTATAGAAATTAATTACAAATGACTCTCAGTGAATTGTATTGCAAATGATTTGCTCTAGAAACACATTAAAAGGATTTACTATTAATATGCATTAAAACTATTTGCTATAAAAGTGCATGACAAATGATTTTCTATAGGAATTAATTAAAATGATTCATTATAGATATACATCGAAATAGTTTACTATAGAGGTAAATTACAAGATATTTTCTGAGGAAGCCCATTACAAATGATTCACTATGGAAATCAATTACAAATGACTCTGCAAAGATGTACATTGCGAATGATTCACTAAAGAAATGCATTAAATTATTTGCTATAGAAGTGCATAACAAATGATTCACAATGGAAGTTAATTACAAATGACTCTCCTTGGAAATACATTGCAAAATACTCCTTATGGAAATGTATTGAAATTATTCACTATAGAAGTACATTACAATCTATTTGCAATAGAAGTACATGACAAATGATTTACTACGGAAATCAATTACGAATTACTCTCCATAGAAATGCATTGCAAATGGTTTACTGTAGAAATGCATTTAAATGATTTACTATAGAAGCACATTACGAACTATTTGCTATAGAAGTACATGACAAATGATTTTCTACGGAAAATATTTAAAAATTACTCACCATAGATATGCATTCACTGAAGAAAAAGATTAAATGATTCACTACTGAATTAAATTACAAATGATTTTCTATAGAAGTGCATTACAAATGACATACAATGGAAATTAATTACAAGTGATCCTTCTTTAAAATATATTGCAAATGGATTATTATAGAAATGCATTAAAATGATTTACTATTGGAGTGCATTACCAATGATTTGATATGGAAATTGATTACAAATGGCTATCCACGGAAATGTATTGAAAATGATTTTCTATCAAATTCATTGCAAATTATAAACTATAAAAATACATTTCAATTGATTTGTTATAGAAGTAAATTACGAATAATTCACTGTAGAAATGTGTTTCAAATGATTTACAATAAAAGTGTATGACGAATGATTCATCATGGGAATACATTACAAATTATCTTCATGGGACTACAATTGTACATTTAATGAAGCAAGAAATTAATTTGTAACCAATTCTTTCAGCAATGTCTTTCTTCTCTCTTCATTCTCATCGTAAATCTTGTTGATAGTCAGAAATTCGTCAACATCAGCGTCTTTTCTATGTCATTTTTTCTTGAAAATTAAGATTTAACCTGCATCATATGAAATTTCATCCAAAAATTATCTTCTTCGTGTAATACTTTAAACGCTATTTGCCGTTCTTTTTTCATTCATGACGATCAGTTCTAGATCTTCTGCAAATCTATCAGCCATTTTTTTTTCAATATGGCTCCACTGATTTGAGAGCCTTGTTCCACAACAATAGCAAAACATTCCATTAAAACATCATCAATCTTCAACATTCAGATCTTTTACAGCTTCTCTTCTACTCTCTTGAGATTTTAAATTTATCCTGCAATGTACGAGATTTCATTTGCAAATCATTTTCTTGCTTCATTAAACGTACAATTTTAGTTTTTGGTATCCCCAGAAATTCTGACAGTTGACGTAAGGATGTCTAGGCTAAATGCTCTTAATTCTGTCTATCAACAATGATTTTTCGTTTACTGTCATAGATTTCCTTGCTTTTCAAATGTTGTTGGTGGAGGTATCCAAAGAAGGAATTATGTTAAATCGATGCTAATATTAATACCTCGCTGCTTACCGTGGTAAATTACTAGTTTCAACACACTCTAGTGGTTCTTATAAACTGTGCATTAGACACTGTAAACAATGATCATCGTCATCATTAATCGTTTATTGTTCATCGTTGGACAGAGACCTTTCCCTGGGATTCGCTACAACTCTCTATCGTGGACGTCGCGGGGCCAATACTTTCAAAACCTATCCAGTTCTGCCCGCCATCTCATTTTCTGCGAACCTCGGTTTCGCATTCAATCACTGGGGATCAATGTTGTGAAGTCCAGCGGTTGTTTGCCATTTTTGCAACATGACCAGCCCATTGTCATTTGAGTTTCCTGATGGATTCAATGATGTCTCGGACTCCTGTTTTCCCCTTGATATACTGCGCTGTCTTGAGATTTCTCCGTGTGATGTTGAGCATGATTCTCTCATGTGCTTGTTGCATGCTTCTCAGTTTGAAGGCCAGTTTCTTGATTAGGTTCCTTGTTTAAGCTCCATTGGTGACTATCGGGAGGATACATTGATTGTAGACCATTTTAGTTTGGGACTAATGGGATTTTCTGGTTGTTGGGCTTGCTCTACCGAAAGCTTACCATCCTAGAGTGACTTTCTGCTTGATCTCTTCATCTTTCGAGGATTCCTTGTCCTCGGTAGATGTAGTCGTTTACTTTCCCCAGATTTGCGTTCTCGATCTTGAACGATGTGTGTTGGTCCTCAATCGTTGTACTCGAAATTTGTTTTGCTGGAAGACAACTTCTCATTCTGTATTTACACAATTACACCCTCTAAGCAGTTCATAATCTGCCCCACGTTCGCAAAATCAACTATATATATATATATATATATATATATATATATATATATATATATATATATATATATATATATATATATATATATTATGTGTACTGTAAAGAGTGAGACAGACTCGGGAGTAAAGTGTTTAGAGGTAAGGTTAATTAATCATTAGATGTAAATTGTCCAGACATGTTTCGGAATTCTTCCCATCTTCAGTGGTGTATATATGTATGTGTGTGTGTGTGTGTGTGTGTGTGTGTGTGTCTGTAAGTAAAAAAAAACATACTGTAATTTTTCGGATAGCGCTGTAGCTCATAAAAAGATTCTGTGCTGAACGAAACCACGCTAAATGGGGTTAATATAACTTTCATTTGGAAAAAAAAGGTGAAACAAGGTGATACCAGCCGTCCAGAACTCTTTGTAGCCTGCCTCGAGCTGATGTCTAGACTGGGCAAATAAATGAATCAAAATAGACGGTGTTTGCTGATGACATTGTCTTTTTTGCTAAGAACCTTCATGATCTCCAAATAATGCATAACGAAAGGAATGATAGAAGCTAGAAAGCTGGTCTCTTCAAGAACAAATATCATATACAATAAATATCTAGAGGACAAAGACACAGAGATTTAACTCGGAAACACAAAGAATCTCCGTGAAATCCAAATATCATTAGTACTAAAAAGAAGGGTATACAACCATTGCATCCCCTTATAGTCATACATGTAACTGAAACACAGAACCCAACCAAAAGATTGACCCTAAAACATGCACACGAGAGAGTCACGTTCAGTACCACATGATGAGTTCACAAGACAGCACATTATATTAAAGAAAAGACATGTTATCATATAATTCAAATGGTAATATCCGGAACTGTGGCTGGCAAAAAAACAAAAACAAATGGTGTGACGAACTAGGCAAAGTCAGAAAGTACTGGCTCTGCAACATTCATGATAGGGGAGTCTGGTGAATCTTAGGGATGGCCCATGTGCAACGACAGGCACCAAAAAGATGATGATGATGATGATGATAATATCTTGGGAACCTCTCTTCTGCCTCACTGGTGTGCTCTCTCTAAGTTTAATGGTTATCTTAGAATACAAGATGTCGTTATTAAGCCTCAACCAAATAAGATAGATTAGTGATGTGTACATCAACTGGTAGTTACTCGCTGGAGTTGGTGAAATATCACCCAGTGTCTATACAGGATGGGTAAAAAGTAACTCACTAATGAAAAATAGTCATAACTGGGTTGTTTATTGGTCGATTGTAGCCAAACCAGCTTTACCATGGTAGAATTTCAGCGTAATCCAACGATTCCCGTTTGCGTTCCGGTTTGGCCTCGATAGATCTTTACAGAAAGTCCAGTGGTAAGTGTCCATAACATATCAAATGCGTTCTTCCGATCGATCCAGAGTTTGTGGTTTGGTGTGTTACTCCTCTTCTTTCATCCGCCTTTACAGATAGAAGTAAAAAGAAATTGAGAAATATCTACAAAACTTACGTTTTATTGTAAGTGATAAGCTTATGTTCATACACATACCACATCCTACATACCTACAGTATATATATATATAAATATATATATATACATATGTATATATATATATATATATATATATAGAGAGAGAGAGAGAGAGAGAGAGAGATAAATTGATAGATAGATAGATAGATAGAGTTTATATCTGAGAATGTTCCCTATCCATTTTATTCTCAATCATTCTGAAAATTTAGTGTACTAAATTTTATTCGAAAAAATATTTGAAACAGAACTCTATGGCGATTCAGCGCTAAACTGTGTAATACTGAGCGGGTTATATTCATGTATACACATGTACACGCCTGTACAGAAAAGATATGTACGTAAGATTCCTTTTGTCTTGCATTCAAATTCTTATCCGGCGACTGGCAATTTGTCTGACCAGAATTTTTCGATTGGTTACTCCTGCTGCTACATTAGAGAAATCACCAAGGTAATCTATTTTTTAGCGAGAACATACACACGACTGATTCTCTGAAATCTCTCTCTAAATCAAATTAGTTTTTTTTATTGAACTTTCTTTAATAAAGCAATAATCCATTATTTTGCAATAATATGGTGGGGGAAGCGAACAGTGTTATTGCTTTGTTTCCTTCTGTTAAATATAGAAACGCCCATAAATAAGTATACCCACTACGTATTTGTTCTTCGAAACAAAACATAGGATACATTTTATTATTTGTAGTAGAACATCACACAAGCAAAACGGATATTAATAGGTATTTTTTCCGACAAAACTTCACGGCATTGCAAATACGTAGCCTTGCATATGCTGCCGTCCAAAAATGAGTATACCCGAGATGAAATTTTCAAGTTTTAGTTCTGCTGATTTTGGTCATAAAAACTACTTGATAATATGTGTTTTAGTTATGTAATGTTCCATTAGAAAAATTGAAACCCCACTATGTTTGGTTTTGAAAAAAATTAACTTTCAATGTTTTAAAAAGTGATAAGGTGTACTTGTTTATGGATTATACTGTATATTTGCAATGCAAGAGAGAAACTGAGAAGCTCTTTAGTGGTTTTCAAAATGTGTGCTGCAGCGAAGTAGTGTGCTAGACAGAGGCTGAAAAGCCGTTTAGTTGCTCTCAAAAGGCAATGTGCGACAATATAATGTGCTGGAAGTAAATTGGGCTGCGTAAATTTCTGCACATATTTCAAGCCTTTTATGTATCTTTATGGATATAATGTTTGTCCCTCTTCTGTTATAGAGTTGTCATTTCAGTGGTTTTATCACTAGATTTTGTGATATGTGAATCTTTTTAGTGTCCGATGAAAGTAAGAAAAGGCTTTGTTAATGCGTATATCAAAACGCTGATATAAACGTTCTGTCCAGTGACTACTTAAATGTTTTGTCTGCTTTATTTTTACTGTTTAATTGCCCCATACGTCCATATAGTTCTCTGTGTGTTGTCATACAGTAAAGCTTGGAAGCGTCAGTTTTGAATACGTGAGCAAGAGACAAAGATTGTGAAGCCTTAACCAAATGATACAGTCGCTTCCCTCGACTTTCAGATTATTGAGCTTTAGATTAACGAACAAAGACTGAAACCAAAAAATAGCGTATTAGAAACCGTCAAAAGAAACAATCAAAAAAACTGTCAACGTAGGTTTTTACAGTTTTTAAGTTGGGGTAGCTGCTGGCTTGTTATGTATGTACCACGCTGGCATGACATACCAAAGGAGCTAGAGGGATGAAAATTTAAGCATTTACTCCTTATTCTATGTAGAAAATTTGTCTTGATTTTTTTTTCAAATTCCCCTCCTAAATATGTTTATACAGGGATTTAAATTTTACCATGCAAATTTATGCTATATTGACCATTCGTTTGTGTCAAGCTTATTATTTTGGAAATTCAGACTTCACTGCCCAACAAAAGGGGAGAGGAGTAATTTATTCATTGGTCATCATTTTATTTTTCATTTTTTAATTGATCATCCCCAAAATGGCATGCTTCCAATTCTAATTGGGTTCTCAGTTTGTTTTGTTAATTTCCACGTTTTGCATTCGTAAGTGGTAGCTGGTATTGTTCGTCCATTGTATACTTCAAGCTTCAAGCACATTGACATGGTGTTCTTCAATACATTTTATTGACTGCAGTCAAACCTGGCATGTCACATTCCAGTCCACAGACAGACAGACAGACAGAAACAGACACAGACACGGACACACACATACACACATATATGTATATGTATATATGTGTGTGTGTGTGTGTGTGTGTGTGTGCTATTTATTTACCTTTCCACCTGGGCAAAATGTGACTCAAGGTCGGGGCTTTACATGGGAAAAATTAGAGACATCCATCCAAAAATAGCTCCAGCCTCGAGCCCGACCTGTTCCGTTAAGTGCAATGGAACAGTGCTGCCTCGGGGTCCTGTATTCCCTACAACTGGACCGAGTAATAGAAAGGGAATCTGAACGTAGCAATGTGCAGCCTCAGTAGAACCTCATTGACTGACGCATTGCACCGGCGCACCCAGTCTTTGACATATACCCTCTCAGGCCTGTTTGGTAAGCAAGTGTCCGTACCGGTGCCTCAGGCTCCGTCAGGGAACAGATACTACACTTCATCATGCTGAAAAGGCTAGAAAAAGGGTAAGGAGTGTCCGACAGTATTTCTGTGTGCAACAAATTTCTACATCACCAGAAGAGTCCACTATTTATAGATTGCTTAATAGTTGATCTCTCTGCAATGAACTCGTCCGCTGACGTAGTAGTATCAGAATTTTCTGAGATTAAACTTTTAAAAAAATAACACTCCATAATACTTCGATGATGAATAACGTAAGTAATTAGAAAATTACTCCAATATAACCTTCATTTTTCCCGGCTCTGTACACTAGTATGCATACAAAGATTTTGGCTTTATTTTAACTATGAATTTTATGAAGCTTCCGACTTTAGAAATAATTACGTGGCCAGCCAAAACCTTTTTGTCTGAATATCAGTTGAATGTAATCCAATCAATATAGCGGCGGCCGGTCGTCTGTGAAGTTGCAGACGACAAGAACAAATAAGACAAACCAAAGAAACTTAAAAATCAAAACGATTCCGTCGGTGACAAAAAATCGACTTATGTATTTATTAAGCTCGTTAAATAAGTTGGATTCGAAAAAGCTAGATTAAGAGAACACATTGGAAATAAGACTGGAAAGAAATGGAGATGTGAAAAACAGCGATTCTTTTTGCACTTGGTTGAAACAAACTTTTATTACTCGATCATTTCATTAATATCATCATTACATTGTTTTTCAGTATCGATCGACCTAAGACTCTCACAATCTCTCTTTTTCTTCCTCTCTCTCACAATCTCTCTCTTTCTCTCCCTCTCTCTCTCACAATCTCTCTCTTTCTCTCCCTCTCTCTCTCACAATCTCTCTCTTTCTCTCCCTCTCTCTCTCACAATCTCTCTCGTTCTCTCCCTCTCTCTCTCACAATCTCTCTCTCTCTCTCTCACACACAATATATATATATATATATATGTTTGTGTGTGTTCGTACATATCTATCCATCTATCTGTCTCGGTTGGTTCATGTCTATCTATTTATCTATATACCAATCTCTTTTCATATTATCTATCAATTTATATATCTATCCATCTCAGTGTTTTCATATCTATCTATTTATCAATCTTAAATGGTTCCTTTACTTTGTTCTTAGCCTCTTTTTTTCTCTATCCCGGATTTTTCCCGCCCCAAACCTCCATTCATCCTTCTTTTTAACCCTTTTTCCCATCTATACATCTATCTATCAGTCTTCAAATCTGTCACTCTATCTATCTATCTATCTATCTATCTATCTATCTATCTATCTATCTATCCCAGTTTGTTCAAATGTATCTAACTATCTATTGATCTATATATCGTTATAGATTTCTTCTAATCTATCTATCTATCCATTTATCTATCTAACAATCCATATATCTATTTATCTATCTCAGATACTTTCTTTCGCTTAAATCTATCTATTTATCTATCTATCTATCGATCGATCTATCAATCTATCTATCTATCCAAGCTTGTTCAAATCTGTCTATCTATTTATCTATCGATCCATCTATCTATCTATCTATCAATGTCAGATACTTCCTTTTACTTATATATATCTATCTATCACCTCATCTATCTATCTATCTATCTATGTCAGATACTTTCTTTTACTTATATCTATCTATTTTTCTATCTATCTATTTATCTATCTATCACCTGATCTATCGATCTATCTATCTATGTCAGATACTTCCTTTTACTTATATCTATCTATCTATCTATCTATCACCTCATCTATCTATCTATCTATCTATCTATGTCAGATACTTTCTTTTACTTATATCTATCTATCTATCTATCTATCTATCTATCTATCTATTTATCCATTTGAAAGAGTGGGGATCCACAAAATGCATTAACCGTCTTTATGGATTGCTGGGTGAGACGAGAGAGGAAAAAAGCGAAGACGGAATATGGATTTCTTTCGTCTTTGTTTTTTTAGGTACTTAAAAATGATACTAAATTTTGCTTGAAAAAATCTACGTCCCGTCTTGAGCTGATTGGAATTGTCCAAAAAAAGAATTCGAGAAGATTGCTGGAAAAAAAAACAAAAACAACATTCAAAAAAGTATAAAAGAAGCAAACGTTTATGTGGTTTAATAATAGGATTTATTTCATAAAGAACATAGATACTTATCACGATCGGATTATGTACAAGAAAAACGAAGCAGGTTTGTGTATGTAACAATTCGATCGATAGGTCCTTCCTTTATCTAATTTCGATGAGTCAAAAGGAAATTCTCGTCAAATATATACAAACAAACACCAGGAGTTGGAAACCCACGGAAAGAAAAATAATAGGTCACAAAGAACCCAGATTGGGAATATATAGTGTTCAGATTTTGAGCAACTCTGTGACGTAATTCATTAGTGTCAGGCTGTGTGTATATATGTATGTATGAATGTAGATGTGCATTTGTGTATGTAAGTATTATATCTGCACGTATTTAAATAAATATCAATGTTATTTATATATCTATCAATTCTAGTTCCTATGTATGTACGTATATACCTATGTATGTATGTATGTATGTATGTATGTAGTATGTGTCTATCTATCTATCTATCTGTCTCAATCAGTTCATGTCTATCTATCTATCTATCCCAGTTTGCTCATATCTATCTATCTATCTATTCATCTCATCCGTTCTTCAATTCATATCTTTCAATCTATCTATCTCACTCTATTTATATCTATCGATCTATCTATCAATCTCTCTATCTATCAGTATGTTCATATCTATACATTCATATCAGTCTTTCCACGTATCTATCTCTATCTATCTCAGTATGTTCTTATCCATCCATCTATATCAGTCAATGTCTATCTGTCGATATCTATCTATCTACCTATCCATCTATCAGTCTATTTATCCATCTCTCCATCTATCTATCTATCTATCTATCTATCTATTAAGTTCAATCAATCAACCAACCCATCTACAGTATCGACCACACCCTTCTGCAATATAAGACCAAATCTGTCGCCCTAATTCTCACCAGAATGAATAGCCAATCATAAACTGGAATCAATCTGTGCAGCAGATGTTATTGGAAATTTCATTCATTCAATTTTCCGATTTACATTTGTTCACTGGCTTTGGAGACTTGTTACCCGACTTGAAAACCTTTCATGTCATCTGGTTACAGTTAATTAATTATTTTATTAATTCCTTCATTAATTTATATCTTTCTCAATTAATTGTATTGAAACTGGTTGAAACAAAGAAAGTATGAATATTTGTGCCACTTGATTAATTCTTCGTGAGCTAAGTCCTAATGCCGGTCGTCTCAAGACTATTGATATGACGGGTATTAGGAGTGAAAATAGAAAGATGAAACCGACAATGCTAAAACATGGAGGAAACGCACAAGTGAGAGAAAGTTTGGGGGTGGAGTGAAGCGTTTGATCTGAGATATATAACATCAAGGGCGCAGCCTATTGTCTGTAACGTGTTTAGAGTATCATAAATTGGCATCAAAGACCAGTTGTTATAATAAATTCCATATATTTTGCCCGTTCACGGGTTGGTCATTGGCTTTAACGACAAGAAATCCGTATGAAAAACCTCTCGTGTCATTTCGTTCCAGTCAATGCATTATTTTATCGATTGTATTAATTCATGGAGGAGTGAGTGGCGTAACTGTTGACGGTACACACACTGGAATCAGCTGGCAGGGTTCAAACTTTAGCTGCAGCTGTTCACGTTCACATCACAGACTGGGGCTTTTTTAGCCTTGGGAAGCAACTAGTCTAGGAGAATGAAATCCTGAATTCAAAACAAGCTCGCCATAAAATGGGTTAGGGAGTTGGAAAGGGCCTTTTGCTCAGCGGACGACCTAAAACAGCTGACGCTGAAGATCATCATTTAACTTTATCAATCTTTTCCATTGAATATGTGTGAACTATTGTATAGCTCGATATATTTTTCGTAAGCCATGTCCCAACACCGGTCATCTTCAGACGATTAGCCTGAACATGACGGGTATTGATATCGAAAGTAGGAGGTCGACATTTTATGAGAAATGGTGGAGTGGCCAAATTTTGGTTAGATCAAGGTTGTAACCTGATGTCTGCAACATAAACGATAGATCCATATATTATGGGGCATCTAAAGAAAAATTATACTTTATTTTGTATCTGTTTATAGCAAATAAAATGTTGCTCAAAGCTCCTCACCAGGAAGAAGTAGTTAGCAATCTAATCTAACAGGGCTATATCAGAATGCACAATATAAGTTGCCTTGTGCCAGACTAAGTCAAGTCATCATAATCCCTATCCATCACATGTCACCCACTGGGAAAACGCTTTGCGAGTCATCTTCCATGACGACCGTGATTGCATTAATCTTCACCAGCAAACTTTCTCATTCCTCAATTTTATGTCTGGCCTTTCCCCACTGCGTTTATTGTCCGATGAGCACCAATCGGTTATTTTTTGGGGGGGCTCAATATGTTGTCATATCTTCCTGCTAATTGTCCAGACCGTACGCTTTGTTTAATTATCTATATCACTACTCCCCCCCACCTTTAACCATATTGATCTGTTTCTAACCCTTAACATTATCAGGATCTTTCCCTGACTCCCAGTGTGGTTGGTTTTCACTTTGTTTTGTTAATTTTCACGTTTTGCATCCGAATTCATCACTGGTATCATGCATTCACTATATACTCTACACTTCAAGCACATTGGGAAGGGGTTCTTCAATATGTCTATTTAAACCAAATGATTTCCAGCCGATTGCAATGCGTTCTTTCATTCCGTTTTCATGGTCCTTCTCTAATTCTATTACCTGTCCTAGATTGGTACATTCTTCAACAGTTAAGCCCCCAAAAGACCATAAGAGTAGAGGGAAAGACTCTGGACTAAATTCAGTAGTTATCTAGAAATCAACGAGTGTCATTGTCTCAAGATTGAGCATTGGTTTGTTATTACGTATGTGAAAAAAATAAGCAGAATACATTTTCTGTTTAACATCATTAGATAGATCAATTAATAGATGGATAGATAGATATTTTGCATACATACACCTTATATGCAATATTTTACCTTTATCTGATTGATAGATTTGGAAAAAGATAGGTAGATAGATATGACTAGATTGAGATTGAGAAATAGATTGATAGATATAGGGACAGATTGATGTAGATATTAACAGGGATAAATTTCTTGCATACATAGATACATATGTGCTTGTACCTATTTAACAGCTTATGTTACAGGCAAATATATCAATAAAGATATATACGTATATCAATTGATATATATCCAAATAGACATATATGCAACCACGTGTGCTATCAACGCATGTTTATGTCATCATTTATGTGGGCGAAATTATTTGAATGATATATATATATATATATATATATATATATATATATATATATATATATATAAATATATATATATGCATATATGTATATATATATATACATATATTTATATATATATATATATATATATATATATATATATATATATATATATATATATATATTTATATATGAAGTGACAATTGAGTAAATGTTAAAACCTTTCCAACGTGATCTTTTTCTCTTTGAAGAGCATGAAATAAAACATTAAAGAATTTGAAGCCATCAATTTCGTCGTTTTTTCAATGACCTTTTTCTGCGTGAAAGACAATTGGAAATTTTCTAAGACTTTTTGAATGTCAAGAGTAGGGAAAATCATTATTCTTTGAGGAACCACACAATGGAATCTCAATTTTATTTGAAGTGAAGAACATCACTTAAAAAAAAATGACAAACCAACAAACCAAATTGGACCAAAGCATGAGTTACATTATAAACGTTCAAATCACTTGCAAACGTTAAACTCCTTTTTTAACATTATTTAGTTCAGATCAGGTTTCCGTCGAAGGTGTCGAATTATCGACCAAACCAGGCTGTGAAGATCTGTTTTGTCCAAAAAATATCTTGAATGTGATTATCCCTGTCAGTACCTGTCATATCATGAGGTCACCCGACAACGCCCGACATCTGTTGCGTAACCACTCATGGAGTATTTAAAATGGGAATGCGTTCTTATCTCGAAAGACATGATTTAAATGTTATAATTGCTAAACGTTGAAATCACAATTCAAAAAAATGAAATTCTGACAGCCTCAGTATCAAACGGTCAAAATCTGAAAATTATCAGAAATGATTTTTTCAAGTACCTAAAAGATATTTACTTACGATTTTAAAAGGGAATTCATTTGAGACACATAGAAATATTTACTTTCAAAGAACAACCCTAACCCTAAACCTGAGCCCTAAAACTAACTCTCACCATAGAATTAGGGAATACAGTAGGAAATATCCATTATTTTGTGGGTGATGGGGGAGGAATTGTGTTGTAGTTAAATACGATAAGAAAGAGCTATCGGGTTATAGGGAATACAGTAATGAAGAACCATTGTCGTGTTCGGAATACAGTAAGACAAAAATGACATGATCGATCTCTTTTGATCATTCTTTCCTAAATGGATATTGTAGACTTTTAAATTTTGGATTTCAGCTCTACAGGATTCTGATCTTTCGGTATGGTGGTTCTCGATATATAGAATCGTAAATGGATGTGATCCTTTAAGATTCCAATATACGGGGTTACAGAGTTTTGGATCGTACCCTCCATGATCATGATCGGCACCGATAAGAAAAATCTCCCTAATCTCAACCTTGCAACTAAGAAAATAATTTTCAGGCGGTAATTAGGAAAAGAAAGTGTCCGGGGGTCATGAGCAAATGAGCCTGTCATGCGGTAATTGGTAAAATGATCGTTCAGGCAACAATCATTAAAATTTTCAAACTTTTATATTTAGCATTTTCTTCTAAAAGCCCTGGGCGAGATCTTCTGGCACAACAGGGTTTGAATTAAGAAGGCTAACATTTCAATAGCACGATACTGGAATTAATTCTCAGAATTCACGTTTCAGTGCAATATTTTGATTGGTCAGTTCATGCGATTCCATAAGGTGAAATATCATTTCGAAGTGTTTAGGAGATGGTTAGATATTCTTTGGTCTTCTTCATTATCTTATATTCTCTGATAGATCATTAACATCATACAATGATTTATTCAAACTACATCGTCGGGCTTCGGTGGTTTTTATTACAAAGTTTTGTTCAATGTCGACTATGGCCTTTTTCATTGTTTGATGTTTTATGATGTGCCCCCCTTTCATTATTCCATGCGTTTTTAAGATCAAAAACTTCAAATTTTCTTGCTTTATTTCACGGCTTTAGACGATGAAGTTTTTGGCCTTCCTCATTGTTTGAATCCGAATGATTAGTCAGTAATTTATGATTTGTTTACACTTGAATCTTGGTGGTATTATCAAATGGTGACGAATAATGAGTGAATTGACAGAAAATGGAGTTGTCGGGTCGCCTAAGTTAATCAGTGTCTAAGCTAGGAATAGTGAATATTTGTGCATTATTTCAAACGCACTTTCGTTTGTACATGGTGTGAATGTTACGTATAGTTTCATAACTGTGTAATTGCGAATGCATGTAAATCTTTGTCTTCTAATCTTTCCTAATCCAAAGAGCTGCTCACCGGTTGACGACCCCCCCCCCCGACAGTAAGAAGCAACATAAAATGACGACCGATCTCATCTTTGACCTCTCCGCCTCCTCCTCCTCTTCCCGATTCGGAATGTCGACTTTCATCGCAGCAGGTGTGAACAGTGCTTCACATGTCCGACCGACAGGTCTGCTCTCCACCGATTAACTCTCATGAGGATTAAATCGGTTAAGTACTTCTCTTGGCTTCTCCGTTAATAACATTAATCAGCCCATGGCCTTATGCCTGACTAAACAAATCATATTATGCAATGACAAAATGATTCATAGTTGTTATATCACCAAAGTTAAGAAATATCGAACCTGATCAGTTCTTAGATGAGGGACCGTTCTAAATCAACAGGTACTCTAAACAGTTCATGTCCTTTACCAGACTAAGCCAGCTATAGCAAATTGAGAGAATAGGATTAATTGTTGTTTGATTACCTAAGCTGAACAGCCCTGATCCTTATTTGGTGCCCCATTACGTAGGCCCTGTGCCAGACATACATATCTATATTAATATGTATGCAAATATTTTCACACAGACCCTCATCTCATAATTCTGGCATATTCAAGGAAGTGCTCACCGGTCTGGCAACTTTCCAACACCCCAGACAGCAAGAAACAATCAAAATTGACGATCGATGTAAGCAATGACCTCTCCAGCCCCTCCGTCGGCTTCAATCGCAGCTGGTGTCAACATCACCTCACGTCTGACCTACAGGCCTTCTCTCTACCGATTAACTCTCATAATGATCACTTCACGTAGGTTTAGTCGTTTAAGTACTTTCCATGGACTCTCTATTTATAGCATCAATTCGGAGCTGGTTCTGCACTCATCAGCTGATGGCCTTGCACCAGACTGAACTTAGTAAATGAAAAGATAAGGATTCATAGTCATCTGATCACTGAAGTTGAGCAACGTCGAAGTTCACTCGCTATTACTGAGACTCTGAGATATACTAAACCTGTTATATCTGTATTAATGTGTATGCAAATATTTTCATGCGGACCCTTATCATTTAATCCTTGTACATTCGAATAGGTGCTCATTCAGTGGTCTGACGACCTTCCCCTCCCCCCGAACAACAAGAACCAATCAAAAATAACGATCGATCTAACCTTTGACATTCTTCACTCCCTCTTTCAGGATGCGATGTCGACTTCCATCGAAGCAGGTGTCAACAGCGACTCACTTGTCTGACCCACGGGTCAGCTCTTCACCGATTAACTCTCATAATGAATACTGAACGTGGATTTAGTCGCTCAAGCACTTTCTCTGGGCGCTCTGTTAATAGCTTCAATTTGGAGCTAATTCTGCGCTTATCACATTCGACAGCTCCACCGTCAAATGGCCAAAGAGAGTCGCCGTCGTTTCTTAATAAACCCAATGGATAAGAACATGAAGTGAGTAACATGTCTAACCTTAGGTGTTAGTCGGGAGATCAGAGGGTTAAGCAGAGTCTAGACACCCATTTACAGGCTTGATGTCACTCTAATAAGGAAAGAAATTCAGAATAGACACTGATTTTCCCGTTATATTAGGCGTGTGCGAAAAATTCCCCATTCCTACTCATTATAAGCTATAGAGGTGATAAAGAGTGGAAAACCAGTTTTTTTACTGGGAACCTTCTTCACAATCCCGATGCATGGCGATTACAAAAAAAATAGACAGCTTCAAAAATTGATTAAAGCAAACTATTCAAAATCTTCTTTAGGATTATCCTAAGAAGAAAGGTATACAACCAATACACCCACCCAATAGTCACTTGTGGAGCTGAAACATGGAATCTAACCAAGACACTGACCTACGAATTGAGAACCATGCAACGTGCACACGAAAGAATTATGTTCAACCTCACAGGAAAAGACCACAAGACAGCGCAATACATACGGGAGAAGACAGGAGTCAAGGACATCATAGAATCCATTAAAAAAACTCAAATGGCAATGGGCAAGAATGGCAGACAACCGATGGACATCAAGACTCATGACATGGATCCCCATAGATCGCACGCCCTAGCGAGGCCGGCAGAGTATCATATGGAAAGATGAGCTACACAGAAAGTACAGGCTCTGCGACACCCACGATAGAGAAGTGTGGCGAATCCTGGGGAAGGTCCATGTCAAACGACGGACGTTAAGAGAATGATGATGATGATGATGATGATGATGATGATGATGATGATGATGATGATGATTTAAAATGTTGACATCCATGAAACATAGTTTTCTATAAAAACACTTTGAGTTTATTACAACAACTGGTAATTAGTCGATGTAGACCTTATCTAATTGAACTTACCTTACTTTTATCAAATATTTTATCGGCGCAATTGGACCCACAATTTGACCCGAATTCTTTCGAAGAGGCGTGAGAATTCAACTAGACGTATTCTAAAATCTAAAAACGTTATTTTCGACGAAATTTCTTTTGAAATTCGTTTTTTTGTTTTTTTTTCACCGGAATTTTGTGTCAGTGTTACGAGACACAAGATTTGCTCGAGAACCTTGAAAATCCGCTTAAGTACTCCACCAGACATTAAAAAAATCTCTTTTTGATTTTTTTCTCAAATTTTGAACGATTTTTAATGGATTTATATATTTTTATTTTAACTCTTTCAATCTTATATCAGCGCTGCCAGAGAGACATTTTCGTGAATAACCTTACAGGAATAAACTTCGTGTATCTCTTTAAAACTGCATCGTGACTGTCAATATCTTGCATATGTTTGCTTCAATAGATTTCGAAATTGTCTATTTCTTTTGCAAACACTCTGTATAACACTTCATCGTTCTTTTTTCTCAGGGTGAAATATACGTTTAAGATCGAACAATACTACCTATAGGGTACTGGATAAGACCTCACTATTTTGATCTTGTGCCAGACTAACCAAAGCTAAATAAATATCTAGAAGTTCATGTCCTACTGCGTCAGTGATCTCATCTTTTAGACCATTCGCTAGTGTTGTGAGTTAGATCCTCACTGGGCGCCAATGTACCAAACTAAGCCATCATCATCAGTCATTATGTCCATTGTTTGACGAATGTCTTTCTGTCTCCTTACATCTTGACAGTGATAGTGCTAAGCTCCACCATGTCTTATCTCATATATATATATATATATATATATATATATTTATATATATATATGTATATATATATATATATGCATGTGTGTGTATGTGTGTGTATACATATATGCGGAAGCAGGCTCAAATCGACTCTGCTCTACCGGCTGAGCTAACAACACTGGTAAGTGGGAGTCGGAAATAGCGCATACAAATTGTTCATTCCTATACTCTGGGGTCGTAAGCATAAATGATTCGAAGCACATGTCCACCAGGAGACAGTTTAACGCGATTCAACTCTTATTTCAGTCTACTGCTTATCAATAGTGTTGTCAGCTCAGTCAGTCGAACAGAGTTGCGTCAAGACTGCTTCCTTGAAAATACAGGTTCCAATCCCACACGACACTCATTTTCTTAATTCATTTACGTGGTTGCTAGTTCAATTAGCTACTCGGTTTATACCGGTGCCGGACAAAATATGTTTTCTAACATAGTCTCTCTCCACACCCTTTGAACATAAACTATCGGCTAAATTGGAACGCACATATATATCTTTGTAAATATTTATGCTTTCAAGTAAATGGTGGAGAGATGAGCAATTTAAACACACACACACACACACACACACACACACACACATATATATATATATATATATATATATATTGCCTGTGAAACACGTTTGAATGGGGTGTACAGATACTATACTCTAATCTAAAACAGAGCACAAATGTACTATATTTTGAGCCTTGATAGAAGTACCAATCCGCAAGCAAATGATCTCGACATCTTTTACAGATAATATACTAGTATATATATATATATATATATATATATATATATATATATATATATATATATATATATATATATATATATAGTCAATACCCAGACAAAATAAAAACTTTAGATACAAGTGACGGGTTCATCTGAACGGGACGATTCAATAACAAAATATTTAGAGCAGGAATAATCAATAGATTCCGATTATTCATAAATTCAAATGCACTTAAAAATGGCGTCTGTCTTTTGAGAAAAAATGAGTCAAAAATGTTTAATGTTAGGAATGCAGCATTTTAATTGGACAGATTGCGTTCAATTTTCAAGAGAAAATGTCTTGAACAGTCAATTGTAATTTTAAAACGTTATTTAAATCTTCTAATTCTGATCGAAAAAACAAACGAATGTAGGGTTGGATATATCAAGGCTGTATCTATTGTCAGTAGTAAATTCTTGCTGGGAGACGGGCACGAATTATTTAGCAAGGTACGATGGAAAAATTGAAACTTTTTCAACTGCTAAAATGAAGTCCCCAGACTAACTAAAATTGCCGCAAGTTTAGATGAGTACATAATTTTCTTGATTTATTGTTCATTTCCTCATTGTTCTGTGATAATCTTTAATGCCTGCCTATTCATCCAACTCTGTATTACATGCTTGTAAATGTCCTATGCGTCGAATCGTTGGTCAAATAGCAGAAAAAAAAAGAAAAAGTCTCCCCTAAATGCCGAAATCTAAATATCTAAAAGCTAAACTGAAAAAAAAAAAAAAAAAAAAAAGAAAAAATCTCTAAATGTGCACCAATTCCGTATATTCCAAAGAACCCTAAACCCCCTCCCCCGAAATTAACCATAAATCTACAAGGAAAAAAAAAAAGAAAGAACCCTCCCTCAAATGCCGAAATCTAAATATCTAAAAGCTAAACTGACCCTATACTCCCCCCCCCACTACCTCGACCTAACTTTGACTTGCCATAAAAAACAAACGAATGTAGGGTTGGATATATCAAGGCTGTATCTATTGTCAGTAGTAAATTCTTGCTGGGAGACGGGCACGAATTATTTAGCAAGGTACGATGGAAAAATTGAAACTTTTTCAACTGCTAAAATGAAGTCCCCAGACTAACTAAAATTGCCGCAAGTTTAGATGAGTACATAATTTTCTTGATTTATTGTTCATTTCCTCATTGTTCTGTGATAATCTTTAATGCCTGCCTATTCATCCAACTCTGTATTACATGCTTGTAAATGTCCTATGCGTCGAATCGTTGGTCAAATAGCAGAAAAAAAAAGAAAAAGTCTCCCCTAAATGCCGAAATCTAAATATCTAAAAGCTAAACTGAAAAAAAAAAAAAAAAAAAAAAGAAAAAATCTCTAAATGTGCACCAATTCCGTATATTCCAAAGAACCCTAAACCCCCTCCCCCGAAATTAACCATAAATCTACAAGGAAAAAAAAAAAGAAAGAACCCTCCCTCAAATGCCGAAATCTAAATATCTAAAAGCTAAACTGACCCTATACTCCCCCCCCCCACTACCTCGACCTAACTTTGACTTGCCATAAAAAACAAACGAATGTAGGGTTGGATATATCAAGGCTGTATCTATTGTCAGTAGTAAATTCTTGCTGGGAGACGGGCACGAATTATTTAGCAAGGTACGATGGAAAAATTGAAACTTTTTCAACTGCTAAAATGAAGTCCCCAGACTAACTAAAATTGCCGCAAGTTTAGATGAGTACATAATTTTCTTGATTTATTGTTCATTTCCTCATTGTTCTGTGATAATCTTTAATGCCTGCCTATTCATCCAACTCTGTATTACATGCTTGTAAATGTCCTATGCGTCGAATCGTTGGTCAAATAGCAGAAAAAAAAAGAAAAAGTCTCCCCTAAATGCCGAAATCTAAATATCTAAAAGCTAAACTGAAAAAAAAAAAAAAAAAAAAAGAAAAAATCTCTAAATGTGCACCAATTCCGTATATTCCAAAGAACCCTAAACCCCCTCCCCCGAAATTAACCATAAATCTACAAGGAAAAAAAAAAAGAAAGAACCCTCCCTCAAATGCCGAAATCTAAATATCTAAAAGCTAAACTGACCCTATACTCCCCCCCCCACTACCTCGACCTAACTTTGACTTGCCATAAAAAACAAACGAATGTAGGGTTGGATATATCAAGGCTGTATCTATTGTCAGTAGTAAATTCTTGCTGGGAGACGGGCACGAATTATTTAGCAAGGTACGATGGAAAAATTGAAACTTTTTCAACTGCTAAAATGAAGTCCCCAGACTAACTAAAATTGCCGCAAGTTTAGATGAGTACATAATTTTCTTGATTTATTGTTCATTTCCTCATTGTTCTGTGATAATCTTTAATGCCTGCCTATTCATCCAACTCTGTATTACATGCTTGTAAATGTCCTATGCGTCGAATCGTTGGTCAAATAGCAGAAAAAAAAAGAAAAAGTCTCCCCTAAATGCCGAAATCTAAATATCTAAAAGCTAAACTGAAAAAAAAAAAAAAAAAAAAAGAAAAAATCTCTAAATGTGCACCAATTCCGTATATTCCAAAGAACCCTAAACCCCCTCCCCCGAAATTAACCATAAATCTACAAGGAAAAAAAAAAAGAAAGAACCCTCCCTCAAATGCCGAAATCTAAATATCTAAAAGCTAAACTGACCCTATACTCCCCCCCCCCACTACCTCGACCTAACTTTGACTTGCCATAAAAAACAAACGAATGTAGGGTTGGATATATCAAGGCTGTATCTATTGTCAGTAGTAAATTCTTGCTGGGAGACGGGCACGAATTATTTAGCAAGGTACGATGGAAAAATTGAAACTTTTTCAACTGCTAAAATGAAGTCCCCAGACTAACTAAAATTGCCGCAAGTTTAGATGAGTACATAATTTTCTTGATTTATTGTTCATTTCCTCATTGTTCTGTGATAATCTTTAATGCCTGCCTATTCATCCAACTCTGTATTACATGCTTGTAAATGTCCTATGCGTCGAATCGTTGGTCAAATAGCAAAAAAAAAAAAGAAAAAAAAAGAAAGTCTCCCCTAAATGCCGAAATCTAAATATCTAAAAGCTAAACTGAAAAAAAAAAAAAAAAAAAGAAAAAATCTCTAAATGTGCACCAATTCCGTATATTCCAAAGAACCCTAAATCCCCTCCCCCGAAATTAACCATAAATCTACAAGGAAAAAAAAGAAAGAACCCTCCCCCAAATGCCGAAATCTAAATATCTAAAAGCTAAACTGACCCTATACTCCCCCCCCCCACTACCTCGACCTAACTTTGACTTGCCATAAAAAACAAACGAATGTAGGGTTGGATATATCAAGGCTGTATCTATTGTCAGTAGTAAATTCTTGCTGGGAGACGGGCACGAATTATTTAGCAAGGTACGATGGAAAAATTGAAACTTTTTCAACTGCTAAAATGAAGTCCCCAGACTAACTAAAATTGCCGCAAGTTTAGATGAGTACATAATTTTCTTGATTTATTGTTCATTTCCTCATTGTTCTGTGATAATCTTTAATGCCTGCCTATTCATCCAACTCTGTATTACATGCTTGTAAATGTCCTATGCGTCGAATCGTTGGTCAAATAGCAGAAAAAAAAAGAAAAAGTCTCCCCTAAATGCCGAAATCTAAATATCTAAAAGCTAAACTGAAAAAAAAAAAAAAAAAAAAAGAAAAAATCTCTAAATGTGCACCAATTCCGTATATTCCAAAGAACCCTAAACCCCCTCCCCCGAAATTAACCATAAATCTACAAGGAAAAAAAAAAAGAAAGAACCCTCCCTCAAATGCCGAAATCTAAATATCTAAAAGCTAAACTGACCCTATACTCCCCCCCCCACTACCTCGACCTAACTTTGACTTGCCATAAAAAACAAACGAATGTAGGGTTGGATATATCAAGGCTGTATCTATTGTCAGTAGTAAATTCTTGCTGGGAGACGGGCACGAATTATTTAGCAAGGTACGATGGAAAAATTGAAACTTTTTCAACTGCTAAAATGAAGTCCCCAGACTAACTAAAATTGCCGCAAGTTTAGATGAGTACATAATTTTCTTGATTTATTGTTCATTTCCTCATTGTTCTGTGATAATCTTTAATGCCTGCCTATTCATCCAACTCTGTATTACATGCTTGTAAATGTCCTATGCGTCGAATCGTTGGTCAAATAGCAGAAAAAAAAAGAAAAAGTCTCCCCTAAATGCCGAAATCTAAATATCTAAAAGCTAAACTGAAAAAAAAAAAAAAAAAAAAAGAAAAAATCTCTAAATGTGCACCAATTCCGTATATTCCAAAGAACCCTAAACCCCCTCCCCCGAAATTAACCATAAATCTACAAGGAAAAAAAAAAAGAAAGAACCCTCCCTCAAATGCCGAAATCTAAATATCTAAAAGCTAAACTGACCCTATACTCCCCCCCCCCACTACCTCGACCTAACTTTGACTTGCCATAAAAAACAAACGAATGTAGGGTTGGATATATCAAGGCTGTATCTATTGTCAGTAGTAAATTCTTGCTGGGAGACGGGCACGAATTATTTAGCAAGGTACGATGGAAAAATTGAAACTTTTTCAACTGCTAAAATGAAGTCCCCAGACTAACTAAAATTGCCGCAAGTTTAGATGAGTACATAATTTTCTTGATTTATTGTTCATTTCCTCATTGTTCTGTGATAATCTTTAATGCCTGCCTATTCATCCAACTCTGTATTACATGCTTGTAAATGTCCTATGCGTCGAATCGTTGGTCAAATAGCAAAAAAAAAAAAAGAAAAAAAAAGAAAGTCTCCCCTAAATGCCGAAATCTAAATATCTAAAAGCTAAACTGAAAAAAAAAAAAAAAAAAAGAAAAAATCTCTAAATGTGCACCAATTCCGTATATTCCAAAGAACCCTAAATCCCCTCCCCCGAAATTAACCATAAATCTACAAGGAAAAAAAAGAAAGAACCCTCCCCCAAATGCCGAAATCTAAATATCTAAAAGCTAAACTGACCCTATACTCCCCCCCCCCCACTACCTCGACCTAACTTTGACTTGCCATAAAAAACAAACGAATGTAGGGTTGGATATATCAAGGCTGTATCTATTGTCAGTAGTAAATTCTTGCTGGGAGACGGGCACGAATTATTTAGCAAGGTACGATGGAAAAATTGAAACTTTTTCAACTGCTAAAATGAAGTCCCCAGACTAACTAAAATTGCCGCAAGTTTAGATGAGTACATAATTTTCTTGATTTATTGTTCATTTCCTCATTGTTCTGTGATAATCTTTAATGCCTGCCTATTCATCCAACTCTGTATTACATGCTTGTAAATGTCCTATGCGTCGAATCGTTGGTCAAATAGCAGAAAAAAAAAGAAAAAGTCTCCCCTAAATGCCGAAATCTAAATATCTAAAAGCTAAACTGAAAAAAAAAAAAAAAAAAAAAGAAAAAATCTCTAAATGTGCACCAATTCCGTATATTCCAAAGAACCCTAAACCCCCTCCCCCGAAATTAACCATAAATCTACAAGGAAAAAAAAAAAGAAAGAACCCTCCCTCAAATGCCGAAATCTAAATATCTAAAAGCTAAACTGACCCTATACTCCCCCCCCACTACCTCGACCTAACTTTGACTTGCCATAAAAAACAAACGAATGTAGGGTTGGATATATCAAGGCTGTATCTATTGTCAGTAGTAAATTCTTGCTGGGAGACGGGCACGAATTATTTAGCAAGGTACGATGGAAAAATTGAAACTTTTTCAACTGCTAAAATGAAGTCCCCAGACTAAAGATGCTGTTGCAACCTTTTTTATTAATTTAACCTCCTAGGACTTTATCTAAGTTAAAAACTTATTATATAAGGGAGAGGTATCCTCCAAGCTGTCCCCACCGGAATTTGCATCCAACTCACTTCGAAAATTGATCCGATCTTCTTTTCTTTTTCTTTTTTTTTCAATCGAATCGTGGTGCTCCGAACATCCACTTCCGTTTCACAAGAACAGTTTGGATGTGTATCAAGAGCCGGTGGAGCTCTTTTGCCACTGACCCGCAGTGGACAATCCACCAGACCCCCTGCCAACACGTCCTGGGCCAGCGTGGCAGGGCATGGCCCATTACTCCCCATGATTTGCACACCAAATATTATATCGGCCGTTCCTGCTGGGACCTCGGTACCAAAAGGCCCAGCCATATCACTTGCTTTGGGTGGGGGTGATATGCTCCAAGGGCGACTACCCAAAAACTACACCAAGAGTACGTCAGTTCCTGCTGGGTCATCGGCCCCAAAAGACTCAGCCACATCACTTACTTTGGGTAGGGGTGATGTGCTCCGAAAGCGACTACCCAAATCCTTCACCAAGGGACCATCTGTCCCTACTGAGTCACCGCAGAAACAACGACCATTTCAACAGAACTCTAAGACTATCAACAAGAAGACAAATTTATACATAGGCACATACAACGTCAGAACACTGTCAACTGACATGCACCTAACTGATCTAGAAAGTGAAATCAGAAATGTCAAATGGGACATCATAGGCATTAGTGAGGTAAGAAGACCCGGAGAAGAACTAATCGAACTGAGAAGCAAGCATCTTCTTTACAGCTACGGTAAAGAGAAAGTAAAACAAAGTGGAGTTGGCTTTCTCATCAATAAGAACCTGAAAGACAATGTAACTGGCTTCAAAGCCGTCTCTGACCGGGTAGCTAGCGTCACCATACAACTTTCAAAGCGATACAAACTCAATATAATCCAAGTCTACGCTCCCACTTCACAATCAACCCAACAAGAAATAGACAACTTCTATGATGACTTGAACTCCCTACTCCAAGGCACCAGAAAACACTTCAATGTTATCATGGGAGACTTCAACGCACAAGTAGGACAAGGAAATGAACATTGCGTCGGCAAATTTGGATACAAAATACGCAACGAGAGAGGAGAAGATCTTGTAAACTTTGCGACGGCTAATGGATTCAAAATCATGAACACCTTCTTCAAGAAGGGACCCAGTAGGAAATGGACTTGGAGGAGCCCCAATCACGAAACAAGAAACGAAATAGATTACATCCTAACGGACAAAAACGATATCGTCAAGGACATCCAAGTCCTAAATCAAGTCAATGTAGGCAGCGACCACAGAATGGTACGATGTAAAGTACAAATAAACACCAATAAAGAACGCAGGAAAATGTTCCATACAAAACCGCAGCCTCTAAACATACCAAAAGAGCACGTTCAATCTTTCAAGCTCGAATTGAAGAACAGATTCAGAATTCTTACTGAACAAGACAGCACCAACATCAACGAACTAAGCAGCAAAATGACAACGTCAATAATTGAAGTAGCCTCTACATTCAAGCCAATGGGCAAACAACCCATTAGCAAAATCTCGGATGAGACTAAAAATCTCATGGAAAAACGCAGAAACCTCAAGCCACCGACAACAACGAGGGAGAAAATTGAAGAGGCTGAACTAAACAAATTAATCAAGAAGAAACGAAGAGAAGACAGAAGGAGATACACAACGGCAGTCATTGAATCAACTCTTGAAAAAGGTCGGGGCTTCAAAGCTATAAACAAACTCCTCAACTCGGGACGAAGGCAAATAACTAGCATACTCGAGGAAAATGGAAACCTAACAACAGACAGAGACAGGATTGTCGAACGCGCCAAAGAATTCTACCAAAAACTTTATTCGTCCAAACAAGGACTGCAAAACAATGAGCAAGATACGCAAGACACGGGCAAACAACTAGAGGACTTCCCAAAAGTAACCCCGTGGGAGGTGAAGGAAGCCATTAAACAGACAAAGAAAGGAACTGCCCCTGGACCAGACAACATCACCATCGACCTACTCCGAAAAGCAGGTAAAACCATCAATAGGAAACTGGCCGTCCTCTTCAACCTGTGTCTAAAACACAGTAAAGTCCCAGACGATTGGAATACTGCTATAATAATGCTATTATATAAAAAAGGAAACCCGAAAGACCTCAACAACTATAGGCCTATAAGCCTACTCAACTGTGTATATAAACTTTTCACAAAGATCATCACCAACCGAATCACAAAAACACTCGATGAAAACCAGCCACGTGAACAGGCTGGCTTTAGAAGAAGCTACTCGACCATGGACCACCTGCACTCGATAAATCAACTGAAAGAAAAAGCAGCAGAATATAGACTACCACTTGCCGTAGCATTTATCGACTTCAAAAAGGCGTTCGACTCAGTAGAAATCCCTAAGGTCATGGAGGCCATCAGTCGGCAAGGTGTAGATCCAGTATATGTTGAAGTGTTGAAACACATATACAATCACGGCAGCTCATTTATCAGGCTACATAAAGACTCGGACCCCTTCCAGCTCCAGAAAGGAGTAAGACAAGGTGATACCAGCTCACCTAAACTCTTCACAGCCTGCCTCGAGATGATCTTCAGAAGGCTAGACTGGGAGAGTAAAGGAATTAAAATAGACGGCGAGTATCTGAGCAACCTCAGATTCGCAGACGACATAGCCCTTTTTGCAGAGAACCTACACGACCTCCAACTAATGATAGATGAACTAAATGAGGAGAGCAAGAAAGTCGGCCTGCACATGAACTTCAGCAAGACGAAGATCATGTGCAACAACCACATTGGAGATAAGAACACTAAGATCGAAATCGAGGACACAGAACTCGAGAAAGTAGACCACTACATCTACCTAGGGCAACGAATCTCCATGAGACCCTCAAAAGAAGAAGAAATCAAGCGAAGAATCACACTAGGATGGCAAGCCTTTGGCAGAGCTAGCTCAACCTTCAAAAATAATAAGATCCCATTAATCCTAAAGAGAAGGGTGTATAACCAATGCATCCTCCCAATAGTCACTTATGGAGCTGAAACATGGAACTTAACCAAGAAACAGACCCGTAAGCTGAGAACCATGCAACGTGCACATGAAAGAATAATGCTGGGCCTCACATGGAGAGACCACAAAACAGCACAACACATCCGGGAAAAGACAAGAGTTAGAGACATCATAGAAGCCATAAAAAATCTCAAATGGCGGTGGGCTGGCCATGTTGCAAGAATGGCTGACAATCGATGGACATCACGACTCACAACATGGATTCCCCGAGACCATATGCGCAACCGAGGCCGGCAAAATATTAGATGGAGAGATGAACTAGACAGGTTCAGGAAGTACTGGCTCCGTGACGCCCATGATAGAGAAGTGTGGCAAATCCTGGGGAAGGTCTATGTCCAACGACGGACGCTAAAAGACTGATGATGATGAATTCTGATCTATTCCGTTTCTCTGCAGGAATGTTAAATTGAACAACTGTAGTCACCCTTCCTTTTTTTTCATGTGCGTGTGTTTATGTGTTCTGGCGCTCCTAGCCATACCGTTTTGTCTGCTGACTTGATAATTGGCATCTGTACTCAACTACACCCCTTCTATGAATGTTCTTTCGTGAAAAAAAAGCTTTCGTGGCCTTTTGGGGACCTCATTTTGATGGATTTATTAACATCTACATTTTTTAAAATCTAGATGTTTCTAGATGTGTTTTTACTCAGTTTTAGATATTTTCCAGTAAAAAACGCAATAACGTCATATTCAGAATTTATTCTGACCATATTTATTCTTCAATGGAATTTCTATTACATGACTTCACATTTTGACACTACGGTTTTTCAATTATTGACTGCGAGTTATTACCGTTTCTACTCCGATAATTACTCTTGAATATTGAAGGAAGACATGTCTGGTTAGTCACTCAATAGAAACTGTCATGTGAAACCGTAATGTTCATTGAACCTGTGGTTAGGTTGTCATACATATAGTTTAACAAATTTCATGAGTAGCTGAATTCCGACTCAAACCACGGTTTGAAACAGAATTGAAGCGAACTCTTGTCAGATCCACACTCAGGAGAAACAAAGCTGGCCGGACCAGGGTAGTTACTGGACTACAGAGTGCCGAACTAGAGGAATACAGTCTGTAAAAGTAATGTTCAAAATCTGACAGCAAAGGACTGAATTATATTTCCACTATTCTTGAAAGCCTAGATGATAACGTACATGTTCCTAACAGTTTCAAACGAGTAAGTTATGCCATCACTTACTTACTAATTTGAACTTCCTAAATGACAATGGAACGTTCCTTTCAGGGTGCATACCCGGGTGAAGCGTATGGAGATCCTAGGATGCAGAGTCGTGGAATATCCCTCTAGCTGATGCAGTCCGATGGAAAGTAAGAGCAAATCGGGTATTAAACCAACTTAAGGTGGCCCCAGTTCTTGGTTTCGAATAGGAGTCGTCTTTCTAAACTGGTTACCTTTCCAAGGGCAAAGAATTCAATCTGTCTTGCTATTTTACCCTAAAGGGGAGGAAAAGAGATAGATTCATGCCCTATTTAAGGCTATTAGTGCTAAGTGGAGACAAACAGCCAGACCGGAATTTGAACTTGTTGCCGGTTCCATCATCAGGGCCATTAGATATCAAAATATATAATGATGTATGAGTTAGGGAAACTATAGTGATACTGTAAAAGCTATGGTTTTATGAGTTAGATTCTCTAAACGAAACGATCGCTGAATTCGGTTTGAAAGACTTTAAGAAGGTGATTTCAATTCAAGAGATGCACTGGTCTTCTTGACTCTAACGATGACAAGCCCGTGTCTGAAGTCAATTGTGTTGTTACGGTTGACGGATCAACTCAAATATCTTATTTCAAGTTAATCAACCGTCTGTTTGCACCTGTAACAACTTGGAAAGTTACCTGAACTTGAAGATGGTGTCCAAAATGGTTTGGCAGATGTCAACCGCAAAGAGTTGACATCTGCGCCTCTCGACTATCTCGGGAACACATCTAGCAAGTCTTGGACAAAATAGTGACTAGTAATGACGAGTCAGAACTGACTTCAAAAGAGAAGAGGCACAATTTGACCAATCACAAATATAATTACGAATCACCATCTCCTATATATGCTTTGTTAAGGATGATCAATTGAAGAGTTTGTAAAAGGGCTGATAAATTGATAAGTTACCCCTCACGTCTTTTGTTCGGTTGAGATCACTTAAAGAAGTCCGAATTTTCAAAACAAAAGCTAAAAACAAGCGGGCACAAACTAGTGACCATTATAGCATATTAAACCCCCTAAGGCAATCCTATTTTGAGGGTATTTGAAAAAAAACCTCATTAAGTGGAGAGTGTATGCAAAAGTTTCTACTATGAATGGTGAAGTGTCAATGAACCCCGGATTGATAGATACACACAGAGATGAATGCATATATATATATATATATATATATATATATATATATATATATATATATATATATATATATATATATATATATATATATATATATATATTAAAACATGTAAATAACATAATCCAAGAAACAGGGGTTAAACTGGTCTGTTGATGGCAGCGGTGATTAATAACGAGTAGCTGCAAAGGTACATTTTGATGTAGACCTCACTACTACAATAGAGTCATCTCTTGCTACATATAAGCCTTTTCCGATGTGTGCCAGTTTTACCGTTCATAAGTGTCAAGGAGTCAAAATAATTTTAGCGTTTCAAGCCATCTTATTTTTGGCGGCCAAAATTTCGTTTCCGATTTAGAAAAATCCACGCTGAGTCACCATTTCTGACGGCTCCGACACTTTTGGAACATGGTGTGCCTCTTGCCATTAAAATTTGTTGATGGCTTCTACGATATCTCTGACACGTCTTTTCTTTCTAATATATCAAATTGTTGCGATTTTTCTATGTGATGCTTAGCACGATTTATTCCTGTACAGGTTGAATTTTTAGATTGAGATCCAATTTCTTGGTCAAGTTTCATGTTTTAGTTCTGTAGTTGAAGACCCTACACTCGTTGAAGACCCTACTTTCTAGGAGCAATGGGATCTTCTTGTTCTTCAAATTCAAATTTCTTCTGCCAGAAGAGAGTCAATCAAACAATGCAAATTGATGAAAGTCTATGAATAGATCGCACAAAGAATCACCCTAGGTTGTCAAGATTTCGGTAGAGCAAGCCCCACCTTCAAGAACAAGAATATCCCATTATTATTAAAACGAAAAGTCTACAACCAATGTATCATCCCCTATGGATCTGCAAAAATGGAACTTAAGCAAAAGACTGGCTCTCAAACTAGGAACCATGCAACGTGCACCAGGTAAAATCATGCATTAAATCATATAGAAAATTGACCACAGCACTTTACATGGAAGAGAAAAAAATGGAGTCAGAGATAATGTATAATCAATTTTTAAAAATGACAATGGACTGGCCACGTAGCAAGAATATGTGACAACCGTCGATCACGGCAACTCACAACGTGGATCCCTATAAATCATTATCAGAACTGTGGACGTTAAAAAATAAGATGGTGTGATGATCTAGACAATAAGAAATATTGATTCCGCAACGTCCACGACCGATAAATTTGGCAAATCTTTGAGAAGCCTTGTATCTAATAAAGGAAATTTAAAGGCTGCTGCTACTGATGATGATGATGATGGTGGTACTGGTGATGATGATGATGATGGTACTGATGATGATGATTGTTCACAAAGACGCATAACACAATCCATATTGTCGAAGTAATCTACACTTTAAGAAGATCATTTATATTATTGCTTGGTTGGTTCAAAAACTTTCCTTTGTCTTGTCTTTATAAAACTCGCGAACGACTCCACCCATATTGTTACACACTGACATGAATATCTGAAGCCGTCAACCGTAACCGTCAGCAACACTTTCTGCATTAGATTTCTCAATTTTTTAGATTGATCTCACAGGTTAGGTGTAAAGCATACAGACTGCATCAATTGAGCTACAGGGCCGAAAATGTCAATAATCATTCCTCATCATGTCACAAAAAAACGTTTTTTGGTCCCCTCTAAATAGGTTTCTAGTACAGGCATCAATTTGCAATGTAAGCTTATGCTAAATTTATCACTCACTTTGCGTCATACTCGTTTCTCTTGAAAATTCAGATTCTTTTAGTGCTTACTGACCACCCAAAAGTTTGGTCTGTAACTTATCCGTTGATCACTCCTTTTACCAGTCTTTTAATTGATCACCTGAACATTGCGCGTTGCCAAAAGGTATTAGTTACATTATGGTTTCTATTGAGTGACTAATCAGACTTGTTTACAGTTTAGAAGCTAGAATATAACTCATTTCTAACAGTTGGCCTTTAACCAAAAAAAAAAAAATCTTTCGAATAGTGAATATAATATTTAACGATGATATTGGTTCCCAGACTCATGTCGTCAGGCGAGCGATAAGCTGAGATGATCTGTTTTTTTTTTGTTTTTTTTTTGGTATTGTTTTTACCCCTAGCCCGTTTCTCTTTATATTAATGGGCGGATCAGTGTCAGCGATGATCAAGAATAGAGTAGTGAGTGAGATCTAGACTCATACTGTTCAGGACAAAATTGGGAAAGTCTTAAAACAGAAATTTTGAATTGATGAAATCAAGAAGGTTTAGGGTAATTGTATCCAGTGAATAGCACAGTGATGTACCACACGAACTATGATGTCAAAATTATCTACACTTTCAGGAAATCGTTTTTTATTGCGTTTGTGTTGGCCATAAAATAATCGGCCAGTCTCGCGCAAAAGCAATAATAACCTTGTTTTGATAAGTCTCATGACAGATCATCCATATTGCTACACTTACCTATACCGGTCTGGTTGGTCACTCGACGGAAACTGTCTTTTTGGCATGTTGAGGGTGATCAATTAAACAATTTGAAAAAAGGGATGATCTATGAATTAATTATTTATTTAGCCTTTCTGGAAACAATGATAATTAAAAAATCACGAATTAAGAAAAGTGAACACAAACTGAAGGATCAATTTAGCATAAGTTCACATTGCAAACTGAACGAATAAACTTTCTTTTAGTCTTGTAGCTTCATTGGTGCAGCCAACCAGTCAGCCAATCTTGGCAAATGAAAAAAATCTACGTTGATAGTTTTGGTTGATGGTTTCAGATATATATATATATATATATATATGTGTGTGTGTGTGTGTGTGTGTGTGCAGATATGTTTGTGTGTGCGTATATATACATATATATGTAGGTCTGTTCTCATACACGTATATATCCATATATACGTGTGTATAGGTATATAAATATTATCACTGACGTGAATATTTACTTTTCTATTGCTTTTTTGACAGCTTAAGAGCCATAACAGAACTCGTTTCTGCCGCTTGGCCTCTAATCATAAAACGAATCTTTTGAATTGTGTATATTATCGGCCCGAACGTGTCTTAAAGAAAACTGATATCGTCTTGGTCAAAGATGGCTTGCCTGTTGCAAAAGTTGCTTCATAAATTATACAGAACTTAAACGTTATAGTTTCAGACATTGAAGGTATTGTGATAGGAGAGAAATCGATTTGCGGGTCTTCGGTAAACTTTTGCTCGTCTTCTGATGGCCAGGCGCCAAAAAGAACTGAATTTGTTCTGTTACAGAACCATCTGCTTCGCAATCATCTTGCATTCAACAATAAATCGGACTATGAAGATATATCAATCACTTCTGTTGATCAGTGTATAATGGAGCAAACGCTGCTGAAAGTTCATCAAGAATCATTCCCCAACAGTATTATCTGATAAAATTTTTTTTAAAAAAAGATAATATTGGTGTCCACGCTAATCTCACCAGGTGAAGGATGAGCTAAGATTGCTTTTATTTTCTTTCAACGTAGCCCTCTTTCCTTCCGTCGTGATAGGTGGGGCAGTGTCTGTGGTAATTTCAAACGCAGTTGTGACAAATATCTAGACACGTGCTTTTCAGGACAACATCGAAAAGTGTCAAGATAAATTATACATAACTTAAATGTTATAGTTTCAGACATCGGAAGTCTCTTGATAAGAGAAAATGGGAGAAAATCGATCGTGGGTCTTTTCTGTCTTCAGTAAACTTCTACTTGTCTTTTTATGGTCTGGTGCCAAGAAGATCTAAACTCGTTCAGTCAAAGAGACATCTGCTTTGAAATGATCTTGCATCCAGGAATGACTCGCCTGATAATGATATTAATTCTCCTCGCCGGTGCATAATGGAGCAAATGCCGCTAAAAGTTTCATCAACGTTAGCCGGAATTTTTCTCCTCGTTGCCTGCAATATCATTGTAATTAGATAGCCTGATTCAATCAGACGATGCGTTTTTATAATAAAATCAATCGCAGTAGATTTGCATGAGATATTTAGCCGCCTCATTCTGTCAGTAAGACTTGCATTAATTCCTGACCCATGTCAATGCCTTTATTCCTATAGTAAAATCATTAGCAATGGATTTACGCTGGCAAATAGACTGAACAACAAAGTGAAGGCAAGTGTTTGATGAGTAGATGGCGAAATAAAAATAAATCATCTCAGGCCTTCGGGCATTACGAGAAGGCCGAGGATTGCATCAGCCGAAAAGTATTATCGATCAATAATTTTTTTACTACTATTTACCATCATCTCAATTTTTATTACTGAGTTTTCTTGTGATGAAAAGCAACAAACATTGAAATAGAGGTAGATGATGATGAAAATAATTAACGATGCTGAACCAACCCGTCTGAATGAAAAAAACTGGTCTACTTAAAATAATGTATTTCTAAACGTCATACAATACAGGCAGACAGGAGAATGTATTGACCGAATGTCTATGCGAGTAATAATAAATATAAAGATACTAATCTCAATGATGTATGAAATGATGAAAACGATTAATCGCAGACTTCCAGATAATGCTGGAACGCTATGTTAAAAATAACAAAGTTTTTCGAAGTATATGAAATAATGAAAAAAGATTGTTTTAGAATTTCGAGTCACAACGTATCGCAGATTTTACAAATGGACGATAATCCTCGTGGTATTTGTGGCCAGTCTTACTCGGGGGAGAATTACTCAGAGACAGTGATAAACTTTTATCAGTCATCTTAATTTTAGTTCGATATTTCTTCGTTATCTTGGGTCTGAAGGATTTTATCAGTACACATTAATTGGGCAGAATGGTGGTGTAGTTATCTTCTATCACATTTCGAGCCAATAAAAAGCTCCTTATCTGATATCCTGACCCAAGATATCTAGACCTCTATTTCAGGTCGGATTTGAGCCATGGGTTTTGCCGATCAGTCACAAATCATTTACGAGGTATGTCCGGAAGGTATCCAGTTGTTTTGAATATCTGGAGAACCGGCTGCCCAGTCTCGTCGTAACTTGACGACCAATCATCAGAGACCTTACTGTACACACCTAGAGAGATTTGCTTCTGGTGAGTTACTCAGTCGGCAGTGAGACGCCACTGAGTGAGCTTGTGCACCATGTGATCGTTACATACACAATGACCGAGTCTGCACATTCTTCATGTCTCGTGTGGGTTTTTTTCTCGAAAACATCAGAACACCCAGGTCTTTTACTCATCCCAAACCTACCTACACTCTAAATTTGGCTCTATAGTATTTCTGTCTCAGCCAAAGAGATTTCAAATTGTTGACAAGATTATGGAGAACTCTACACGGTAGATGATGGCAATCCCAAAAGAAGACTTCACAGATTGTTTTAATAAGTGGAAAAAGTTTAGATAAGTGTATGCAGTCCGGAAAGGAGTAATTTGAAAATGGCAAAGATGACATTATCCTAGGTAGACCATTATTCGTTATTATCCAATGGTTGGATATTTTCCAGACAACACTGATAGTAGTAGTAGTAGTAGTAGTAGTGTCAATAGAGTGAGGTTGAACAAAACAAGGAATTAGAATTGTAGTTCTCTTTTTCCGGTAATGCAAAGTGAAAAACAATAAAACATTTAAAAAAACAGCAACGTTTGTGATGTAAGTTATGCAAATGATTAAACAACCACAGCCACCAAAGGTGGCTAAGGGTCCTATTCCTTTTTGAATGTGCGTATGTTTGTGTGTTTGAATGTTCCAGCCGTCCAGGCGATACTGTTTTTAAGAATTTGCGTCAGTGCTCCTCCATTTTGAAAATATATTTTTGATTTTCTGAAGTAAAAAAGAAGCTTTCCTTCTTACTTTTGGGTGCCCCGACCAAAAGTTCAAAAAGAAAAAAAGCTTTTTTTGACAGGTATATTAATAACATCTAAATTCTAGAGAATCAAGACGTTTTTACTTTATTTTAGATGCTTTTGCATGGAAAACGCTCGTGATGTCATAAATAGTATGTATCATATAAAGTTCTATGAAGAATGAGTATGACGTCATCCCCTCATTATGTACAATCATATTTCTAAAACTTTTTTTCTGGAGACTATGCCATATTGAGACATGAATAGAGCGGCATTGAGTTGACCAATTGATAGAATGTTTCTGCATAGGTGGCGTTGCAATCACTAGAATAAAAATGGCGCCTTTGAAATTGATTTGAAATCAGAGACATGAATTATGCTTACCTTGTATATCAAAAACCGAAAACAAAAACTGTTAACGTATATCTCTTCAGTTTCAAAGTGATTCTGGCTGGCTGGCTGGCTGGCTGGTTATCTATCAGCACGCCACACTATTGGAGCGAGAGGGCAGAAAATTTTAACATCAAATACTTATTTGTCAAGAAAAAGAGTTTTGTTTTTTTGTTTTTTTAGGGCTGGTCAAAATAATGCCCAATAGAAGTTTTTAGCGAGCATGATTCAATTTACAATGTAAGTTTGTCCTAGATCTGTATCTTAAGATTTATCCCAGCAGCTTTGACGCTTGTTTTTTTGCTTTTGCCTTTTTTCAAAATTTCGGATTTTTCCGTGTACCCGACACAACCAAAGTCGAGCGAAGTCACTAATCAATTGATCCTCCCTTTTTACATTTTTTCCATTTTTTTAATTGATCATTCCCAACAGGGCATGATCAATTAACTTTTGTTACGTGACAGTTTCTACTGAGCGACCATGCAGACGCGTCTATGAAAGTAGTTTTATTATTGCATCACCTTATTTAACTAAGCAGACAACATCCCTGTTCGAATTCTAGAAAGGCCTCTATAAATAAGAAGGAAGTACAATGCTATGAAGTTTTATTTACTTTATTTGTTATTAATATTTTTCAATTTAAAATGTTCAAAATATTAAAGAAATATTTCAATTCCATTTTCATAAATTACAAAATTCTCCTATCTATTCTAAAAATTGCCTTTTTTGGAGGAGGGGTCTTTCAATATTGTATCTATCTGTGCATATTGATATATCTATTTATCTATATACCAAAAGATTGTTCACATCTATCTCCAGATCGGTCTCTCTTTCGATCTATATATCTATCAATATATCTGTCTGTTCATGTCTATCTCATTCTGTCTCTATCTATCTATCTTCACATCTACCTATCTGTTCATATATATCCGTATATATTCACACATATCTATCTATATATACACCTCTCTATCAATTTATATATGTACTGCTATATCTGTTCATATCTACCTATCTCAGTTAATATCTATATGTCTATTCATATCTATCTGAGTGTATTGATATTTACCTATCAATCAATCTATCCATCCACCAATCTATCTACGTGTGTGTGTGTGTGTGTTTATCCATCTATCTATCTATCAATCTATCAATCAATCAATCTATCTATCAATCTATCTATCTATCTGTAAGTTCATATCTATCTGAGCTCATTCACATAAATCTAGAAATCTATTTATCAATCTATCTATACATCTATCTATCCATCTCTGTTCATATCTATCCAGGTTCATATCCATTTTTCTGTCCATATCTATCGATCTATCTGCGTCTATCCACATCAATCTATCAACCCATCAGTACATATATATATATATATGTGTGTGTGTGTGTGTGTGTGTGTTTGTGTTCATATTTATGTATATCTTTATTTTTCTTTTTATTTCTGTTCATATCTATTTATCAGTCTATAATCAGATAAATATAAACATTACGTTTCAGACGGATATCAAAGAAAACAAACAATGAAAACATACATAAAAAACATTTACTGTCAATACCAACGTAGGATGATCTTCGTCTGCTATGTATGCTCTGTATATATTGGTCAGTTCATCTCTCCGTATCTTTCTATGCTCAAATGTATCTATGTTCCTCTCTGTTTCTCTTTCTTTCTCCCTGTCTACCCCTCTCTCCATATCTGTCTCTCTCTCTCTCTCTCTCTCTTTCTCTTTCTCTCTCTCTTTTTCTCTCTCTGTCTCTCTCTGTCTCTCTGTCTCACTCTCTCTCTCTCTCTCTCTCTCTATATATATATATATATATATATATATATATATATAAGCGTGTGTATGAGTTCATTATGTATCTATCTCTGTTCATATGCATTTATGTTTCTTCTCTCTCTTCCCTCATCTCTCTCTCCTTCTCTATCTCTCTCTATCTCAATCTATCTCTCTCTCTCTCTCTCTCTCTATATATATATATATATATATATATATATATATATATATATAATATATATATATATATATATATATATATATATATATATATATATATATGCGAGTGTGTGTGAGTCCATTATGTATCTATCTCTGTTCATATGCATTAATGTATCTTCTCTCTCTCTGTCTCTCTCTCTCTTTCCTTCTCTCTGTATATATACATGCATAAAAACGCACACTCATATACTAGCGTGTGTGTTTGAGTTTCTTTTGTATCTATTTGTGTTCACCTGTCTATCTATTTTTACATCCCCCAACCCCATATAATACACACACAGACACACGCATATATATATATATATATATATATATATATATATATATATATATATATATATATATATATATATACTCACAAATGCTTTACTGATCAATTCATCACCGTAAAGAGCTCCACTCTGTAATTTCAGAAATGGCTTTTTGCAACAGTCAAGGAAAAAAAAAACTCCGAGGGGATTTTTTCGTTTCGTTTTCAGAAAACCTAAAATTGATTGAACAATTCTCTTCTTTTTTTTTATTCGAATCCTCAAAATATCTTCTACTCAAACTCACCAAAATATGCTGACGGGCAAAAATGGACGAATATATTTCAGAAATCGAAACAAAATAAAAAAAAAAAATGTTATCCATTATAGTTTTACAACAAATTGACCAAACATTGTCCGTCATTCGTTTGAATACTTGTGAAAAAATCACGGATATATATATATGAATTTCTATCAGCTGATAAAACTCTTGATTCTGTTTTCATTGAGAGAGTTGATTATTTTAAAGGTTGGACGGGAGATATCTCTATCAAAAAAAGAGGAGTCCACTGTTCTGGATAGGATAATGGAAAAAATAACGCTGTTCACTATAACAGCAGTCCCTTACCTTAGGTTTCTGGCCCAATCTTCGGGATCAAGGTGTAGTATCTGTTCCACGGCATAGACCGAGGAGTCGGTACTTACACTCGCCCGTTGATTGGGCCGGAGATTGTGTGCAGGGTATCAAAGACCGAGTGCGCCGGTGCAAACGTTGGCGAATGAGGTTCCACTGAGGCTGCGTTTGCTAAGCGCAACGGGAGGCCTTTGGACTCGTCCTTAGGCTCTCCCATCATTACTCGGCCCAGTTTTCGCAGGTAACTGCGTCAGCTGGAGCCATTTTTTGGCGGTAAGGTACTATTTCTTCCCACGTAAAGCCCGACCTTGTGTCACATATTGCCGCTGTGGGACAGTGATTAAATAGACTTACGTAACGCTCAGTCTATTTTTCCAGTTTTAAGGGAAGATACAATTTGATATAATATTCATAAAACACTACAGATTGCTAGTAAAATCGAATGTTCTTACTAAGTAATTGGACGATAATTTTTCTTTCATTTTGCTCGTAGCTTGCTCATCTGAGAAATTAGCAAGAATCTTCAATTTTACAAGTATTCTTGGCGTACTGGCGTGCTGAACATTTCATTAGATAGTTACTTCCTTTAACACTGATATTGCAGTCAGAATAAATCGGGAATTACCTTTAGGGCCCACTGTATAAGTAGATTGTCGATTATTTCCAACTTCCCGTATAAACTGAATATATTTCCATTGCAGAAATTCTATAACAGCAATGATCATTGTGAAAGTATAGTTTCACCAACTAAGACGTGTGCATGAGACAATCGAACCGATACATTCTTTGGTCTGCTTCACATGTACATTGTATTCGTTCTCTATGTTGCTGTGGGCTTGTGTTCAGGGATTCATCAGACCCAAACTTGCAGATTTTGTTAATACTGTTTTGACTGTAAACCAAAAAAAAAATAACATGAATAATGCATAATTCACGATTAAACAAGCACACCAGTTGTTTTGGTCCATTAATCAGGTTTATTTAATTTGGTTTATTCAAACTGTGTACATCATAAGTGTTGCTACTACTTCACAACATTCCGCACAAGTGGCTTTCAGCCTTTGCCGGATATCTGCTATGTGCTTGAATGTCGAATCTAGTTCCAGAGGAGCACGAGCAACCCCCTTCCACATATACACATACACACACACACACACGTCATCTCAGTTTTTTGCGATTGTCCCCTTTTGATTACTGCACTGACCTCATGACCACCCGTTAATCTTTGCCAGTGCTTACTACCTTCCGGTCACGAAAGTGCATAACCCACGTCTTCCTGGTCAATGGTTCTCATAAGCTATTCATATCGATACTCGGTCTGCTGATCGATTCATTTGAGCATAGCTTATAAGGGGATTTCTTCAGTCGTCTTATTCATCAAAGCTTGTCCCAATCAATCATTTTGACCCCAGCTTAGCTTACTCTGACACAAGACCATAAGTGTGGGGTATTTAATGAGGAAGAGAAAGCTAAGCAACACAGATATGCTTATATTAACATTTAGAGTTGTTTGCTGTGTACGGAGATTGAGTTATAAGGGAAAAGTAATCAGTTGAACAACTGCATCCATCAAAAATGGCGAAGGATTACATCCTTTATATATGAGTTTGTTTGTGTGCTTCTGTGTTTGTATGTCTATTTGTTCGAGCAAGCCTGGCCAGACCGTTTTGTCTACCGTTTGAAATTTGGCATCAGCTTTTTACCTTTTGGGGACCTTACTCAGACGATTTCTCCCGGAATCAAGATCTTGTGCGTTTATGTATCCGTTTGTTCCAGCACTCCTAGTCCTACCGCTTTGTCTACAAACTTAGATTTTGGCATCAGTACTCCACTAAACCCTATCTGAAATATTTTTAAACAGCTTTTTTTTACCCCAAAGGAGCCTTACTCTGATGTTTTCCAGTAGAAATACGCTGGCGATATCATAACTAGAATTTATTCTAATCATATGCATTTTTTGACGGAATTATTTTTACATGACTCCAAATTTTTATGCTACGGTTGTCCAATTATTGACTGTGGGGGAGAGTCGTTATTTTGTTCGAATCAATAATACATACTTTTTGCGTTGTTTTCTTCTTTATCATCAAAGATAGATTTTCTGAAACGATATATTCTTACTATCATACATTGATTCAATCGCACCCGTTTCTATATCTTTTTTGGTTTTGATACAACTTTTCGGCTGCTGAACCTTCAGGGCTACATTTCTGAGACGAAGTGACCTTACTATTGTACATTGTTACTTTTGGAATAGTTTCCTTGTCTTTGTTGTCTTTATTTCAACGTTTTAGCTGTTGTAACAGATGGCCTCCTTCAGTTATTTATCAGATTCCAGCAACTTCGAAAGGAAGTCATTATTCAATTCGCTGGAATATGTTACCCTCATTTTTCTACTTGTCACGTCCGATATTCCCTGTTTGAATACGGAATGACACTTAAGAGTTTCAGGAGTTCCCAGGGAAGGACACAGGGCGTGACAGGTATATGAATGAGGAGAAAATACCCCAGTGAGCCAAATGAAGTATTCCTTCCGCCTCTCCACGAAGGGAGTCAAATGTATCCATCAGCTGAAGAAGGCTGCAGCATGGAGCAAAGTAAAGAATCGAACCCACTGACAAATTAGTCTGTGATAGGGGCTTGCTAGTTTAGCAAAAGAGATATTCTATCACGTTTCAGGCCGATTTAGGATCAGATTTGACCGACTCCTATCATCAGTCATCATCATCAGTCTTTTAACGTCTGTCGTTGAACATAGACCTTCCCATGATTTGCCACACTTCTCTATCATTGGCGTCGCAGAGTCAGTACTTTCTGAGTTTGTCCAGCTCATCTCTCCATCTTGTGTTCTGCCGGCCTCGGTTGCGCATGCGATCTTGGGGGATCCATGTTGTGAGTCGCGATATCCATCGGTTGTCCGCCATTTTTGCAATATGGCCAGCCCACTGCAATTTGAGATTTTTCAATGGATTGTATTCATGTCCCTAATGCCAGAATAATACAAATATCTCAGCTGTAGTGTGAACTCACCTACTCCATATTTTGGGGGCAACTATTGCAATGACGCATCGGGACCGGACATCTTTTAGATCTGCCATATTGGATGGTTAAAAGTGGCTGGATTTTTTTAATCTCCAGAATTGGATATATTTGAGATTTCAAATTGCAGATCATCTACAACAATTTGAAAAATGTTTACTTCTAATTTAAAGGATTTCAGATATTAAAAAAGGATTATTTAATCGTTTCTTTGATATTTTCAACTGTATAATCATTTTAATTGAAAAAAAGTCGTGATCTTCTGCCGCTATTGATGCAACACCAACCTTAAACACGAAATCTAAACCTTAACAGAAACCACTTACCCTAAACTTGATTTATATCATTTGTAATTAGATTTAATGAAAAAATGTTTCATCTTAAAACTGTTTCAGTTTTTTTTTTCTGCTTCAATTTCGTCCTTAATAAGTTAGAGGCTGCAGCAAAGGGAATCTTGTCATTTCCAGCCCTTCAAATTGCCTGATATGAAAAGAGGTAATTCAAAGATGGCCGGGTCCTGATGTGTTTTGGCAAAGATTGTCACCGTTCAACCTCTCTGCACAGTGTTATCACTATTACACATATCACTGATATGACATTTATCTATTATTTGATCCACTATCATCTTGAGCCACTGTCATCTTGATCTACAATCATTTTGATCCATTATCATCTTGATGTACTATCACTTTGATCTACTATCATCTTGATCCATTATCATATTGATCTACGATCATCTTGATCTTCTATAGTTTTGATCCACTATCATCTTGATCCACTAGCATCTTGATCTACCTATCATTTTGATCCATAATCAAATTGATCTACTATCATCTTGATGTACTATCACCTTGATCCATTATCATCTTGATGTACTATCATCTCGATCTATTATCAGCTTGATATACCATCATCTTGATCTATTATCTTGATCTGCAATAATTTGATCCACTATCATCTTGATCCACAATCATCTCGATCCATTATCATATTGATCTACAATCATTTTGATCCACTATCATCTTGATCCACTACCATCTTGATCTACCTATCATCTCGATCCACTATCAAATTGATCTGCTATCATCAACATGACCAGCCCATCGCCGTTTGAGTTTTCTAATGGATTCTATGATGTCTATAATTTTTTTTTTTTGCCTGTTTTATTGTGCTTGCTTCTAATCTCGTTATGTGATATTGAGTATGATTCTCTCGTGTGCACGTTGCACGATTCAGTGTTTGAGGGTCAGTATCTTGGTCAAGTCCCATGTTTCAGCTCCATGACAAATACGTTTCGAAATTCCCCCCGGAAGGACACCGGATGTGACATGTATATGAATGTGAATAGCATACACCGGTGTATCAAATGGAGGTACCTTCAACATTTTCCAGAAAGTAGTCGAACTCAACTGCCCCCCACCCCTGTAGAATGCTGGAGAATTAAACAGCTGAAATGTCAACCGTGACTGTAATGCAGTGTAGGAGAATGACAGCTACCCAGAAAAATAGTGACAAGGGATACATTCAAAAGCCACTATCCCTCGAAAACCAACGTGACTCAACAATCATCATAAGAGGAGATTGGGAGGGTTTCCATCCGGCAGTGGACCTGAAATAGCTGCTGCAGGTGCTGCAGATACTGCTGGTGTTGATGATGATGATGATGATGATGGTGGTGGTGGTGGAAGACAGAGAGATAGGGAAGGATATTAGAAACGTGTATATCCGTAATTTGCGTTCAATGATTGATGAGGATAATATATTAACAGACACTCCAAAATGCGCACATTATATCTGCACACGCAAGCACGGACACACACACAGACACACACACACACACACGCATACACACATATATATACATATATATATATATATATATATATATATATACATATATATATATATATGTATATATATGTGTGTGTGTGTGTGTATAATCAGTAAATAGACAATTTATATCCAATGCAGGGTATAAGACATGTTTAATTATCTCATTTTGTCGAATGTAAATTGTCATTCCGATATTTCATACTGTCGGCATAGCAAGCAACACACAGATAAACACACCCGCATATATATATATATATATATATATATATATATATATATATATATATATATATATATATATTATATATATACATATATATATATATATACATATACATATATATATATATATATATATATATTCATATATATATATATAAGAGAGAGAGAGAGAGAGAGAGAGAGATTCTGCCAACAATGGAAAGATGGAGAAGACTGTGCGATGAGTACTTTCTCAGACTACTGCCTTGCCATGATCGTTGTTAGCTCAGCCAATAAGAGCAGACCCTTCTTATAAGGCTGCTCCTAGGATGGATGTATGTTCGTTCCTTACACAACACTCATTTCTTTATTTATTCACACGATTTAAAGTCACTGGATTCGATACCCAGTGAAATCGGTGCCGAGCAAGTTCTTTCAAATCATCACTAATATGTATAATCTATGTACTACATTTGCAACAAAACACAGTACATTAATCCTGGTATAGCATCCTATTGGAAGAAAATAACAAACTTGAACAACAATATATATCTATAAGAAACATTAGCTATTATAAACTGTGAATATTTGATACAAACATTCAGTGCCAATTTTGATCAATTTGATCAATCAAACGCTTCAAAAAATTCAACTGCTAAAGATCATTCAGAAAATTTATGTTAGGACTATAACTATTCCCTCTATAGCCTCCTAAATTCGACCTCATTCAACAGACACCTACACTTGGAAGCCTTTAGTTGCGGATCAAATGATAATCCACATCTGTCCTCCCACAGATATCGACACCAATTAACTCAATTATAACATATTTAGCAATCTGAATATCCCGGAAGGAAACAGAAAGATAAGGCAGGAAAAGATCAGTTAATACAATTACAGTCAGATGTAACCTAACAGATAGAATACCAGAAGTCTACTGTATAGAAACAGACAAAAATATTTTGAATTTGATTCCCTATGACCAACCCGTTCATTTACCATTTCTCCCTTTAAGGATGACCATCCAGTTAAAAAAGATATATATATAAATTGAATAAAACATTTAATTATAAAAAAAATACTCTCTCTCCTGTACGTATGCATCCCATATATTCACACATACATATATGTATATAAACTTTCAAGTGAGATTTAAAGACAGCATTTATTTACCTGTCTACATAAGCCAATTAAATATGGAGAAATCGAACGGCAGACAGTTCAAACATTCTGATCTTTTTTTTACAAAACGTAAGCACAATTTAAAATTATTGTATTTGAATTTCTCCAATTACAAGATTAACTTAGCGACGTGGACTCCAAATATAAATTTCAAAATTTGACTGATTGATAATAATTGGCTTCAAGCGGCCAGAATTTAGGACATAATTTGTCTGAACAAACAAGAATGACCATCCTCACGAAGGATTACGTGATTGTTGGTTATTCCTGTCCGAGTTTTAGATGTCGGTGTTCAAGATTGGGGAGATTTTGAAAGCTGAGTGCCAAGGCAGTCAGGCAGGTGGGCAAGGTTTCTTCACGTAGCATATATATATATATATATATATATATATATATATATATATGTATATATATATATACACACACAAACACACACACACATATATATATATATATATATATATATATATATATATATATATACATATACATAATGGATAGTCCATAGCTACAGTGAAGAGTTCTAATACAACAAAACAGCTGTCTGTGAATGACTTGACTATTTAATTATATATATATATACACATATATATATATATATGTATATATATATATATATATATATATATATATATATATATATATATATATATATATATATATATATAAGCGGTTCATTTACTGAGTAATAACGGGAGATCATTTCAAACAGAGTTTCAATATGATAGAAAGCAATTTGTCTGTCGAGTCATATCCAATTCTTAATAGATAATATAATTGCTCGCAATTTATAATCATTTTGTCGGATCATCATTTCTTAATAATACACACACACACACACACACACACATACACACACACACACACACACACATATATATATATATATATATATATATATATATATATATATATATATATATATATATGTAAAGATTAGGGAGAAAAAGCTGCAGTAAATGTTGCTTTGTATTGTATAATATATTAACCACTCTTAATTTAATGAAAATGATTAAAACTCAAAATTCCGACTGCACTATTTTTCCATTAAAATAGTTTTGAATAAAATAGTTTTATTTATATTGTTTGAATATATATGCATACACTGAGACAGATGAATATAGAGATGAATAGACTAAGATAAATAGATACATTGTTGGTTACTGCTGTCGGTAATTCTTCATTGGGAATAAGTTTGGGTTCCATAGAGGCTTATCATATTTATCTAAATTTCAAGACGTGAACATATTGAACCAACGCTGAGCAGTCCACAATCCAGTTGTGTTCACTAGAGATGCTTTGTTGATATTATCACCATCTTGACATTTAGTGAAACCTTGGATAGACACCATTGCTGGTAAGGGCTCACGAACACACATTGATAATGAACAATACTTTGGTAAAGGTATGAATATGCTCCTCTCCCCGGCTATGAGTGAATTGCAGGATATTCTTGGCTTTCTAACCATGGTTTCCCTCGGCGAGGCTTGGATAAAAGGGTAGACTAGACTCTCAAAGCTTAGTTGGCAACCAGTCTAGGAGAACTCCAAAACAGCCCTGAGACGGACTGGTTCCTCTTCTTTCTATTGGTCAGATTAGAAATTACTCTTTGGTACCATGTAACATAGAATAGACAGTAATTTTTTAAAGTAGCCTCAGCCATCTGACGTATCGTTGGGTCCCTGTCTAGGACGAAGGTCGGGTTCATCAATTAGACAGTAGACCCTTACCCTTAATCGATATTTAAATCTAGTCATGTAATGCTGGGCCTCACATGGAGAGACCACAAGACATCGCAGTACAACCGGGAAAAGACAAGAGTCAGGGACATCATAGAATCCATTAAAAACTCAAATGGCAGTTGGCTAACCATGTTGCAAGAATGGCGGACAACAGATGGACATCGCAACTCACGACATGGATCCCTCGTGATCACATGTGCAACCGAGGCTGGTAGTATATTAGATGGAGGGACGAGCTAGGCAAGTTCAGAAGGTACTGGCTCCGCGACGCTGATGATAGACAAGTGTGGCTAATCCTGATGAGGGTCTATGTCCAACGACGGACGTTAAAAGACTAATGATGATGATGATGATTCCTTTCTTCCTAATCTGATTCTCTCCACGTTATATTGTTTGTTTAGTACAGGACTCTTGAATTTTCCGCAGCTCTCACACTAGTCTGGTCAGGCCAAAGTTCAAAGCATATGAAACAATTTCACTTCAATGATATGTTCAAAGAGATCTCGAAGAATAATGACTTTCGAGGATGCTGTACAAATCTTCCGACCCCAAATGACAATGATGCTACACCTGAAACAGCTCAAATCAAATAATGCAATTTTCTATTGTGAAACAACCAGTGAACTGGGGTCCTCGTCTTCCTGACCTTTCTGATTAATTGTGTAGTGCAAGAAATATCGTTCAATTTTTCATATCGTGACTGATAGAACTTTGAATTTCTTCGCAAGTACAATACTGTATAGGTTTAATGATTATAACTGCATTTGTTCCTTTCATAGTAATAAATTACATCATTTATCCACACATGTTATAATTAGCATTGTGCACATATCTTCAGTCATGCTAAGGGACGCAAGTGACGTTATAAAATAGAATTCTGTTCAGGTTCCAATGATGGCGTAATAAACACGCTGAATCAATAAAAATATTACAAAGATATAAAAAGTAAAAAACAAAAACAAGAATTCGTCTGTGGTCAACAGCTCGCTTTTCTCCAAGCTCAGTCCAGTGCAAAGTTCAATACTCACTTATATAAAATGAAATGTGTATAGAAGATTATTTTCAAAGCTCGGTGCAATGCAAATCTCTATTATCCTGGTATATAAAATGCAATGTGTACAGAAGACAACTCTCCAAGTTCAGTGCAATGCAAATCTCAATTGTCCACGTATATAGAATACAATGTAAGTATCTATGTATTTCGTACATACCGTTATTTTCGACGACACGAAAAAAATTACTATTAGTTTATTGCATTCAATCATTTCATCTATATTTCATAATTGTTTTTAGTTTCTGGCGGTTTCAATGCCCCAAAGATATGAGAGATGCATAACAAATAAATCATAGGTATACGTTTAGATTATTACATGGTCTCTGCTGGTACAACTCAATGAATAATCAATTATTACTAATTGTATAGTGCAAGAAATATCGTTCAATTTTTCACAACGGGACTGGTTGAAATTCTTCATGAGTACTGTACTGTTTTATTTTACATTTGTTTGGTTCAAGTTTCTAACAGTCCTAAAGCTTTTAAGATATGAAATATGCATAATCAGTAGGTCTGTTGGGTATTATTGGATTATCGTTACGTGACCCTAGTTAGCAAACCTGACTACATAACACTGTGACGGGAACTGCTTTATATTAGCAATGAACTCCAATGATGAACTTCGATAAACATACCTCTACCTGTTTCACCGATATAAATAAACTGTATCATGTATATAAATATATTGCGTTTAATTTTATCATTATATAGATAATGATTATATTCCTAACAGTTTCAAAGACATAGGATGTGTATAATAGCCAAGAGATGTATTATTGAATTATTGAATTATCATTATACGTCCTCGGTTGGTCTGGCAGAATAAATAATCCAGCGTGAACCCAGGATCCAAGGAATCCCGGGAGATAGGTTCTGTCCCCGTAGTGGATTCAAGCTGTTAGTACTGTTCAGATGAGTTATCGATTTTGGCGATAGTGTCTGTCGAAATGGTTTAGAAGAATTTTCTCCCGTTCATGTGGGGTTGCCAATATTTAACAAGATTTGAAATCGCCAATCACACGCAGAGAGATCTTAGAGAATTCTGCTCAGTGTAATTTTGCAAGAATGGGAAACTGAAATTGAAAAATGACTGATCATCGATGCTTGAAATATCAACGAAGTAACTTAATTGTGGTGATTCTTGCAATGGGGAACGTCGAGAGTCGCCAACTTTGCCTAGAAATCATTTTCAATCAGCTGATAAGGATGTGTTGCAGATATTTGAACTTGCAATGGTATTAGAAACTGTCAACAAAGGTTTCTTCAGTTTTTGAGTTGGTCCAGCTGGCTAATTAGCTGTCGGGCTAGCTGGCTATGTATCAAGCGTTCAAACTGCACTAATGGAGCTAGATGACTGAAAATTTAAACATTTACTCCCAATTACGTCTACAACTTTTTCTTTTCCTTTCTTGAAATTCTTTCCCCTCTAAATATGTTTTATTAGAGGAGTCGGTTAACAATGCAAGCTATGTATGCATGTATCACGCATACAGGCCGCACCATTGGAGCTATAGGGATGAAAATTTACCCCTTATTATGTTTAGAAAATTTTTTTAAAATCTTAATCCCCATTTCTCAATAGGTTAATAGTGGGAGTCAATTTACAATGCAATTTCATGTTAAATTGATCCCTCAGTTCATGCCCTTGTGTTTGTTTTTTTGTCTTCCTATTTTTTTTTTCTAATTCTGAGTTTTTAGAGATCACTCCCCAGTTAGATTGTGCTCAGCCAAGGAGTCGAACCTGATTTTGTAATTTTCCAGAATACAATAACAAAATGATCTACACGTAGCTGATTGTTTACTCTGTTAGCTATTACAAATGGCGTCTTGTTTGTGCTGTTAGTTTCGTTGTTCATGCCGTCATTCTAAGATATGTTGAACAGGTTTATCGTTTTGATCTGAACTTCTGAGATAAGGAACTATAATTATCATTCACCAATTTACCCAGTAAAATGTCGCCATATTGCAAAACGCCAGGTTTGGAGTTGAGTTTTACAACATGAGGAATCTTTTGTATTTTTTCAACAGAAACAAGAACAACAACAATCTTCATCAAATTTGGGGGTAGCAAAAATACCGTGGCCATGGTATGAAACCACAACCAAGATTGATAAGCGATTGTTGCCTTGACTGAATAAGCCGACAAGTCTTACACATTATTTCTATTATTATTCGGACTATCCTCATCTTGGTTGTTTTTCATACAACGTTTCGGCCGTTGTACTCCACGGCCTTCATCAGGTATCATGGACACATAGCGTAGTGATTAGAGAATCAGACAGAATTACTGGAAGTAATCTAATGGTTCTAGGTTCAATTCCAGTGTGAGACAATAATAATTTGAAAATACTACTACTGCTAAGAGGGGAGTGCGGTCTATATACCCCCGTCGGTCAAATAAAGAGTTCGGTTCGTTACTTCCCCCACACCTACCAGATGACACCTGATGAAGGCCGTAGAGTACAACAGCCGAAACGTTGCAGAAAAAACAACCAAGATGAGGATAGTCCGAATAATAATAGATATAATAATAATACCTCATCTCAAAAATTCAGAGATACACAGTCTTACACATCTACAAAATTTATTTCATAGAAAATTATACATTTTTATAATATGTCCTTCAATCATACATTCAATTAAAAGAGTTACTTTAATTATCTACAATATGAATTGACCCTGCAGCAGCCAGGCTTGTTCTAGTCACAATGTTTTGGAAGTTTTATCCCGTGGCCTTCTTCAGATGTGTGTCGTTCACGGTAACATTCTGAGAAATCTAAGATTCATTTCTTTTCGTTGTCTCTGCTCGGAGGATTGGGTGGGCGTACATCTTGCTTCAGCTAATTATTTCCATCAGATTCATCTGTGCGATGTCACTTGTCTGGCTCTTCCACTCAAGCAAATTAAATGATTTTTTCCGGCACTACCTGACCCAAGGATTGAACTCTTGACAGCCAGGCAGGTTACTCGTCAAAAAGTCAGAGACCGTACTGTGCTAGCAATTGGAAGAGATCCGATGGCTCCTCTTTCAATTTAATATAATCTTTTCGAATCCCCACCTCAAATGCACTTAGGGTGTACTCAGTTAGCTGTATAAGGAGTAGTTTTACCTAATCTTTGCCTATATCGGTATTCGAACTCGGGTCCTTAACTCTGTGTGAGGCAGGCGTGCTAACCATTACACCATCCGAATGGCAGGTTACTAAATACACTTAACCAATATCAGGACAAATGGACAAGCGGATAACAATGTTTGTCAAGCATATCTCGTAAATATATTAAATTATATTGTAATGTAATTTCTAATAGAAAACAAAGGTTAACACTCCACGTCAGCACCCGAAGGCACTTTCATATAACTTGCGCATGCGTAAATGCATACATATTTATTTGCGCTTGCGTTTATGTATATTGATGCTTTTCATTTGACTAGAAAGTTAAATATTTGATCATTTCTGACATCAAATCTGTTAACTAAAAGGGCAGATGGGCCCTGCCGGGTGATTTAAACATAAAAAAAAGGAAATTTGTATCATTTTCTACTTTTCATCAAAGCCACAAGAAAAGCCTTTATTTTGCCAAAATATTCAAATTGGACAGTAAACGCGCCATGAATAATGAAGCAATATAATATCCTTGATGTTATGACATAAATAAAAGGAAAGAAATGACGATAAAATATTCATAACATAATAAAAATAAGGCAACTAATTATAAACGAACTAAAAGGATCGATCACTATGTAGTCATGACTCACGATTAAAAAAAATGGCGATGTTAGGGTTAGAAAACCAATTTTCGGTTCCTGTGTAGGGTCGACAAATGTATGAATCGTCCGTAAACAGAGTCCCATTGGACAGTGCATTTGTATTTTTCACACAGGCTGTCGTAATGTCGACAGAAGTAAAAGCAAAATGTAATTATAAGGAAATGCAAAATATGCGGATACTTTCACATATTTATTAAATTGATATTGATATTGATGCTTGGCCTGCTGATAACCTGATTAGCGCATAATATGTGTGCAGATTCCTCCAACTGATTTTCCTATGTTGCTCCTTGTCAATTACTTCAATCACAATCCAGCAGAGGTTTACAGGTTTCTTTTTCCCTACCCAAAGGATCAGTTATTCCTGACTTCAACGTCTATTTTTTCAGTTTTCCCCAAATCATTTTTGGGGCTGCTGGTCATGCCTGTGTATTCACTGCCACAACTGAATAGAATACTGTACAAGCAGTGCTTAGTCGAATTTCTCCCACGGGAGATTTTACTTTGAGAGGTTGCTTTTCAAAGTGAAATCACTGGTCTCCATGTTGGATGGAGTGCATCTTCTCTGGATCTTCTCCACGTCTCTCTTGTATGGTAAAATATCTTTACAAATGAAAAGTCGTCTTTTTTTTTGTCACACCACAAAAATTTGTGCTAAAAATTGATGCTTTACTATTGTAATTGGATTTCTGCTGAAATAAAGATATATTTTCTTTAAGATATTTTTGTGTTCTTAAAAGCAATGGTGTCTATCCAAGAAGTTAAACTAATTTTCAAGTAGGATTTTAAATCAGAAAATAATGCAACGTAAGCTACTGGTAGAAATAAAGCATTTCTAGTGAACACTGCTACCGTGCGGATTGTTAAGCATTGGTTCGATAGGTTTGAGATCTTTATGACTTCAACAGTATTTAAGCTTATGTAACTGGGATATTAAGTTTTGTAACAGCCTCCATATTCACCGGACATTCTTCCTATGAATAATCATCTTTTGTCGCATTTCCCAACTTTACATTCGGAATGAAAAGGTCCAATAATGGGGGATCTGTAATTTGTTCTCTATCTGAATACGTTTGCTGATGGTTGCTATTTGTATTATGTGTGCAGGGTTTTCCTTCCTTTCTATTCTTTTCATCTTTCGTTCGTAGTTGTATGTTGAAGGGAACGATTGTGTTGTTGTTGAAAGGAAAGATGCAGGGTATGACAAAATGAAAAGAATGAAAGCAATAGGTCCGGTTAGTCGCTCAACAACTTTTAGCAGAATGCGTTGGGTTTGATCAATTAAAAATCAAGAAAAAAAGGGGTGATCATTGATAAGGTTACTTACGTCACGTTATATTAGACAGTGGTCACAAAAAAAATGCGTGAAGGATACGGGACGCCAACTTTCATTGTAAATTCAACCATCCACTAAAAATCTACTTAGAGGTGGGTTTTTTTAAAAAACAAAATCACTGTTTTTCTATATATAATGTTTGAAATTTCAGCCCTCTAGCTCCATTGTAGTGGTCCGTACACGGTATACATACATAGCCAGCCAGCCTACGAGATCAACTTGAAAACTGAAGAATCCTATGGTGACAATCTTGGTGACAGTTTTTGATGATGGTTTCTAACAATAGATCTGTCTAGACAACAGAAAATGTCCGGCTCAATATTCCCTGGAGGTTACTTTCTTGATGGACACTCGTGGAAAGCTTGTTTGTACAATGGTGGAGAAATTATGGTAAAAGCCTTGTACTCGTTAATCATCAACGGCAGTTTCTGGGCTTCCGTCGTTGGACATAGACCATCTACATATTCGTCAGACCTCTCTATCATGGGCGTCAGTATGCTAGTATTTTCTGTACCTGTTTAGTTCGTCACACAATCTTATTCCCCGTTCATCTTGCAAGTCATGATAACGAGCGGTTGTCTGACCTTCTTGCAACATGTCCAGCCAATTGCTATTTGAGTTTCCTAATGAATTCTATGATATCCCTAACTCCTATATTATACTGTGCTGCAATTCGTCCCCGTGTGATGTGATTCATGAATCTCTCCCGAGTACGTTGTGTGCTTCTCGTTTTTAGGGTCAATCGTTTGGTTAAGATCGATACGTGACAACTTGAGGATACACTGGATTCTAATCCAAGGAGATCATTGCTTCAGAACCAAAGTCAACTCCTATTTCTATTCCGACTGAAGATCATGACTGCAACTTTTAAATCATATATATATATATATATATATATGTGTGTGTGTGTGTATTGTGTCAACCACAGACAGCTGTTTCAATGTATTACATCTCTTCAGTGTGGCTATAGACTTTCCATTATCCCATCCAGTACCAATCGAAGCCTTCACTTCAGACCCGTAGGCCGATATCCTACCTCTGGACTACGGAACTGGACAGGCAGTAAGGCTGGATTTAAGCGTTATATTCAAATTACACAGAAATCCCTCATATATATATATATATATATATATATATATATATATATATATATATTAGTGTATAAATGTATTTATTCGAATATAAAAAATGGTCTGTTGTATCTGTAAGATAAATTTTGTTAATATGAGAGATTTGTCAGTTCAACTCGGGTAGCGAATTCCAACTTTAGTTGAAAAAATTCAGAGGATAAGATGAGAGAATGGTTTTGTGTCTATCACATTCTTGAAATTTCTCGGTCATACAGCCATATTGACCCCACTAAATGATAAGTAGGTATGTTTTCAGTCTTATATCGGCTGTCAGACATGTCAGAAGACATCAAAGTGACTTCAGCCCTTCGACAACGAACTGCCAAGATTAAAACTGATGACATATTTGACTCCTCAGTTTCAAGAGAGCTAGACCTGTCCAAATGTGTAATTTCGTTCGGAAATTATGTAAAGAACAAAATTTTTATGTCACAGAGAAAACGATCAACTACATAGGACAAGCTTTAGAGAAGACAGGACAATGAAAAGACGTGTTATTAATCATCTTTTCAGTATTGCAACTGAAACATCTAGGCAAATCAAAGCTGATTACAACAAGAAGGTTAGTCGCCCCACAGTGTCCCGACAATTGAACAATTTAGAACGGAAATCTTGTTCTCCTGCTTCTAAACCTATCGTAAGTAAAAAGAATTAAAAAGGTTAGACTTGAGTATGTAGGAGAAAACGTTGTTTGGAAGGATAAGAATTAGTCTAAGGCTCAATCCAGCGATGAAATGAAATTCAATTTAGTCGGGTCTGACGGAAGACAGTCTATTCAACATCGTACAATGGATAGACACAAAGTGTATCAAAAACCTGCTAAATTTGGAGAGTGAAGCATCATAGTACGAAAAATGTTCTCCTTTGATAGTGTAAAATAAATTTTAGGTTAATGCCACGGTGTATGTAAACTTGATGAATCAATATTCCATTCCTTCTCAACAAAGATATCCCAACCAACCAACAATTACTTTGATGCATGACAACAATATTTGTCACAGTGCTAAACAAGTGAAAAATTTTGTTTTGGAGGAGAAAACATTGAAGTTATCAGATAGCCAACACAAAGTCTTACATCCAATCGAAAATTTACGGAAGATGACTGGAGACAAGGTACGGGAACGAAACCCAACCTCTATGACCAATTTAAGGGGAAAACTTGGAGGATAAATGGTAGAGAATATTACCCGATTCGTGCTAGAAACTTGTCATGTGCTGTTAGCGTCGGTGTGTAGATTGTTATCATTAATAGAAGAGTCAATACTCCAAACTATTTGGTCTTCAATCAAATAATTTACAAATGATGAATTTTCATTTTGTAAACGTCGTCATGAAATGATATTGTACATCTGTTCTTATTTCATCCATTATACTTCTTTGAATGAAGATTTCATTCTTAATCATTTTTTCCATAACCATTTTCGATACAAGCTTTTTCATACATGAAGTATTCACCAACATCAATGGTTCCTATAATGTTCAAGATCCAATTGCAATTATCAATGAGAAACACATTTGAATAGATCGTTCTCTCGTTTTGACCAGCACTGTACAGATATATATATACATATATATATATATATATATATATAGAGAGAGAGAGAGAGAGAGGGAGAAGTGAGAAAGTTACACATATATATATATATATATGTATATATATATATATAGAGAGAGAGAGAGAGAGAAAGAGACAAACGAAAAGATAGACAAAGGGACAGAGAGTAAGAGGGGCACATGGATATGCACATATATACATGTATGTATAAATTTACATGTTTACACACAAACACACACACAAGCATATATACAGAGAGAGGAAAAGAGGATGAAGGGAGGGAAACATAGAGATATATGAACTCATAAACATATATATAGAAGGAGGAACAGAGGAAGTGAGAAGGAGAAAAAGAGACATCCAAATATAATCACACACGCACACGAACATACGCAAGCATATATATATGGTTTTGTGTGTGTGTGTGTGTGTGAGTATGTATATATATTTATATATATGATATGTATATCTGTGTGCATGAACATATATATATATATGCATGTATATATATATATGTGTGTGTACGTGTGTGAGTGTGTGTGTGTGTGTGTGTGTGTGTGTGTGTTGATTAGACAATCAGTAATGGAGTGAATCGATTTCATTACCACTCAATTACCCTTAGGAAAGAAATGTACAAAACACGTGTTTGTCTTCTAACAAATTCCTTCCTTCGTCCCGATGTTTATATATATTCACCAGATCAATAACGTGACAGGAGTCGATTAGAAAACCAATAAAATCATCGGAGGTGTCTTACACAAGAATAAGTTCTTTGAAAAAAAAACGTCCAGTTAGTCACAATAGGAACCGTCACATGACCAACGTCTTTTGGCAGCATGCTTTGTTGAGGATGATCAATTAAATGATTGGAAAAAAAGATGATCAATGAATAAGTAACTTTTCTCACCTTTTGTCGGGTCACTGAAAATGCAGCTGGGGACAAAACAGAGACTGATTCATCATAAGCGTATAATGTGGAGTAAACGTCCAACAAAAAACATACGTCGCGGAGGATTTTCAAAAAACAAAGAAGAAATGTTTCTTTCTAGACATAACAAGGAGTAGATGTTTTAATTTTCAGCGTTTTTGTGCCATTGGGATGACATACATGCGTGATACATACATTCATAGCCACTTACCCAGATCATGTTGAAAATGGAAGACACCTATGTTTTTTTGAGAGTTTGATTGTTGACCTCTTCTAACGGTCAAAGAGAAAGTTATCCAGTTCCTGCAGCTTATGTCCCTTATTCGTGGAGAAGAAGAAAGATCCCACTTTGAGTGGCACTAGATTCATGTCTTTCTCAAAGTCACTATGAAAATTGAGCAAAAGGAGTCTTATTGCAATTTCAAGAAAGTCTACTTGTCCCACTCATTGGATGTATCCGAAAAGATAACCCCATCGTCAACATGACTTGACTAATACAGGAATCACTCGCTTTATATATATATATATATATATATATATATATATATATATATATATACATATAATTGCAACATCCACAGACAGCTGTTTCGATGTATTACATCTCTTCATTGTGGCTATAGACTTCAACCCATCCAGTACCGTGAGGCCGAATGTAAACTCTCTCATCGGACCCAGAGGCCGATATCCTACTTCTGAACTACTAGATGTATACATGCATACGTATATGATTACTTATAAGACTCTGGCAAATTTAGCAATGGTGGTATTAGATTTTTACTGTAACTTTCTCTTCAGTTATGGGAGAGTGGTTTTCCAAAATTCTCACTTTACTCTTTGACGATTCAGCAATAGAATAAGGCTCAAGGAGCAGTAGATTCGTGCTTTTCGAGAAGTCAAAGGGAAATTTAAACAGTTGCAGCACCATGGTAATCTTATGAAAATCCTACTCGTCTTATACGTAGGTAGCATCATTGACAGTGACTCTGTCGTTGGCACGTACGAACTTATATGTTAATAAAAAAAAATAAAGTTATATATATCAAGCCATGTTTGAATAAATGTGGCAATTTCGGAAAAGCCATTCCAGTTACACTGAAAAGTTTTATTTCCCTTGATAAAGAGAGTTCCATGTTAGAAACGTGGTTTTATTCAATTTTAAGTCAGCTAAAGTGAAAAGTGCCTTTACGTGGAAGATTTCTCAAATGTACGTGCAAGCCACATTAACGAGAATTTCGACGAATTCCTGCAAAAACTGAAACTTTAAGTCAATTTCAACTCCATTTAAGCACATAACATTTCACTCAAGCGAAGACTTTCTCTCTTCTTAATTCATTTCCCGTGTAAAATCTAAATTTGAAGGAGCTGGAATTAATTCACACAGTTTTAACGATATCTTTATTTTTCATTATTAAAGATACCTGTCAAGAAAGTGTGGAATAATGAAAGTCTTTCATCTCAGATCATCAGACGACACGAATCTTTGCAATAAAAAGCTAGGATGCCTGTAAAAACCGAACTGTTAAGTCAATTTCAACTCCATTTGAGCAAATAATTTTTACTAAAGCGAAGACTTTCTCTGTATAAAGATACTTGTCAGATATTGTATGGACTAATGGAAAACCTTCATATCAGAATATCAGTCAAATTTCAATATTGTAATAAAAAACAATGAAAAGATGAAGATACTCGTCATATAATGTGAGGGATAATGAAAGACCTTCCTCTCACAACATCAAACTACTTTAAGCATTTTAATGGAAAAAAACTAAGATAAAGAAACTCGTAAGATAATGTGTGGAATAATGAAAATCTTTAATCAAGTTAAGCGTTCCTATGGAACTTTTCGTAAACCGAAATGGTGTAAGGGGGTAAAACAACTAACATTCGTTTATTCAGTAAGAATGTCTGAGCGTTCCCATAATCATAAATGAACCTTTTTTTCCTTTGGATACATTCTACAAACTGGTCTACAAAATAAATAGAGATAAAGCATAGATGCTCACAGACACATCCAAAAACTGAACCGGCCTGAGAAATTTTCGTAAAAGTGTAATGTCATAAAATAAACTTTCGGAAAGCAATGGATACCTATTGTCATAATTTTTTGATTTTTTCAGATGAAGTTCTTATATATTTTTGACGGGCTTTCATTCAATCTTATCGTTGCTTTTTTTAACATCACTCAGGTCGTTATGATCCACGAACCTTGAAGTAACCGGACACAAACTTAGACTCAGACACTGCGGTGTCATTCGACACGAGAGATATGGATTTTTTCTCCATTTCTCAAAGAATCCATAAAGACTCTTGCATTGCTTCTACACCGATTGTTAGTTCTTACTAGGCCGGGATGCTAGCCCAACACCCAAGATTGATTCTTTCACAGGGTTTGGATGGATCAAACTGCACCCTTTTTTACCCATAGCTAGAGAAGTGGATACATTCCTTCCCCAGGGGCATTCTTCGAAGTTAACGAAAACTGTTTGGTGTGCGATCTCAGTTCGTTGATTCCATCTCCTGTGAGTACAATCGTTAGGCCACATGCACTGAAGTAAGCAGTGTGAATCAGTAATGCATATTAAACGTGTTCTTGCATCTCATACGGTGGGGGTCTGTCTGACGTGAACGTCGCCTCAACCGATTAGGCCAAAGAGGTTTAACAGTTGAGCAGAATCAAATCTTAAGTTCTATAGATAATCCGTTTCTCTTTCGATTATCTATGCCCTTTGTCTGTTTAATATCCAGTAGACGTGCATTTGTACTTATTCGATGCAAGAAGACACAGATTTCCCTACGAGTGTAGAAAATAGAGCGATATATTTTTACATGATTTATGTAATAATAAATGAAGACTAGATATCTCGACTGATAATTGGACAAGTCGTAATGTCAAAATATGAAGTCATGAGAAAAAAGACCCCATCGAATATAGTCAGAATAAATTCTATTTATGACATCACTGAAATATATATTAAATAGAATAGAAAAATCTAGTTTCTGGTGGATCTAGATGTTAATTATGAACACGTAAAAATAAGCCCCCCCCCTGAAAGCCACAAAACCTTTTTTCCAAATATCAAAAAAGAACATTCTAGAAAGGTTTTAGTGGAGTACTGATACCAATATCCAAGTCCCTAGACTTGAATAAACAAACAAACATAACAAAAAAAAACAAACACACGCACATAGAATAAAACTAAAATTTTTAGCCATCTTTGATGTCTACGGTCGTTCAATCAATTGTATTTTCTTGTTTCTTTGGTTGTGTCCAAAATAACTCATACTGTTTAGGAAATTATTTATTGATACGGGTCACATTTTAGCTAAAATAAACATCGGAATAGTCGAATTTAGAGTTTGATTTGGTTTCGAACTGTAGTTTGGTTTGTACAATACGGTTTATAAACCGGTAAATTACGGTTCAAACAACAGTTTGAAACCAAATCGAGAAACTTTAGTGACACATTTACAAACAAATGGCGGCAAATTCAAAGTATGTCGAACAATTGAAGTCACGGGACCAGAGAGTGCTGGTTTATAGTGGTACAACCTGCAGTAGATGACATCTGGGTTTCAGATTTCTTACATGTGCGATCGGATTCTGTAATGGTTGGGCACGTCTGCTTCATATACAGAATGTTCAGGTTCCTGGAATGGAGGGTGTAGAAAAACTATTCATTAGGAGAAGCTTGCACTCAGCAGCTAATTAAGTACTTTCGAAGTTGCGAATATCCCTAAGGTGGAGTTGCATCCAGGTAAAGGGATGGCCATATAGATAAGTATGAAGCCTTGGTCTCGATTTGAGACTTGCAAGGGTCACTAAGCCGACGCACGCAAAAAAAACTGGAACTTCGTAACCAGTCGTCGTAATCCATTGCAAGGATTCTACCCTAGTGCAACTATAATCTTTTTAAGGGTCCACAACGAATAATTTGCTTTATAAAATCGTTCTTCGACTTATACACGAGTATCCGTGGTATTATCTCTTGGTTCATATTATCTCGTTTCTTCGGTCCTAGACATGTTAATGACACAAAATCGTTACTGGAATTCTGTCATATCCAGGCAGAAATAATTTGGTTTTATTTCGGCCATCGATTTCTTACTTATATTCGTCATTTGTTTCTCGGGCCTTAGTCTTTTTGTCTCTTTTATTTCTACGTAAGTACACTTAGTTTATGACTAAGTGCATTTTTACGGAGGTGCAGGCAGCGTAACGGTTGGAAGCACTGGAAAGTGAAATCGGCGAACTGTGTTAGAAAATTGGCTGTGACAGTTTGCACTCACCATGATGATCATCATAATCCCTTTTAAAGATTGGACATTGACCCTCCCTAACATTCGCTAGAACTCTCTATCACGGGTGTCGCGGGGTAGATATTTCTAGAATCTGTCCAATTCATCATGCCATCTTATTTTCGCGATTCTACATTTGATCTCTGGATTCATATTGTAAGTCGTGATGTACTGCGGTCGTCTGACATTTTTGCAACATGGCCTGCCCACTGCTATTTGTGTTTTCTAATGGATTCTATAATAAATTTGACTTTTGGTTTTTCTCTCTAATATACTGTGCTGTCTTGTGATGTCTTTGCAATCATCATCATCATCATCATCATCATCATCAGTCTTTTAGCGTCCGCCGTTGGACATAGACATTCCCAAGGATCTGCCACATCTCCCTATCATGGGCGTCGCGGAGCCAGCACTTCCTGGACCTGTCTAGCTCGTCTCTCCATCTAATATTTTGCCGGCCCCGGTTGTGCATGTGGTCTCGGGGGATCCGTGTCGTGAGTTTCGATGTCCATCGATTGTCTGCCATTCTTGCAACATGGTCAGCCGACCGCCATTTGAGATTTTTAATGGATTCTATGATGTCCCTAACTCTTGTCTTTTCTCGGATGTACTGTGCTGTCATGTGGTCTTTCCATGTGAGGCCTAGCATTATTATCTCATATGCACGTTGCATGGTTCTCAATTTGCGGGTCTGCCTCTTGATGTTATTCAAAAAGGCATGAATCCATTATCCCCCGGCTACAGGTAAATAATTGAGTTTGTTTGGCAACACTAAATTCGAACCAGAGAGTCTGACTCCTCGTCCAGCGTCAAGAGAGCCTGGAAACAGACAGGGTAGCAAATGCATTTCCGTATGATTAACGGGACTCTGGTGAAGCTTTGACGGGTCTAGCAAGCAGGAACTCGATCATGATGAATTGCTCAATCAAAATAAAGGTGTGTAAAAATAGATGGACGAAATAAAGTGATTTCTTTTTCAACCTCCCTACTACATCTCGAGTACAAGTCGAAGATGAAAATGATTCAGCGATTATAACTTGCAGAAAGGATCTACACAATCCTCATCGTGTAAGTCTCCTAACTAATTATTTTCAAGGCCATAAATGCCTAAATTTATACTTCCTTCAAGGTGTGCAATTGGTTTCTATATTTCAAGACTTACACCTTGAACCAACGCTGAACAGTACGCATCAATAACAAGCAGTAATGTTCTGTTGACATTATCAGCAGATTGAGCAACATAAAGTCCTTGTTAGAAATCGTATTTCAAATCAATTCAAACAATATTATTGTTAAGACTCTGAAACGTTTTTGTTGCCAATTTAGACATTTTCTTTCTCTGTTTCTTTAATTCTTCTGGAAATACACCCACATCCAAAAAAATTGAAAAAAATTTGAATCGACAACGTGGGTTTCCCAAATTTGAGAAATTCTTTTTAGAAATGAAATTGGCAGCAGTTCTAAAAATGTCCAATATCAAAAAAGAATATTTCTATTTACATCGAACCTACTAAAAAAGCATTCACATAAGTAAATCTTTCCCTCTAAGCAATATACTCTACTCATGGAAATTCCATGGGTATTGACAACTAAGCTTATCTTTTAACCCATGCACAACCGCTTCTCTTACTGTTAACCGAATCCCTCCCTGTCTTCGCTACCAGTTCACCCTTTCCTCAAAATACCATACAAACATTGGTCAGTTTCATACGCTAAACTCTTCCTACCCTTTATTCAAACTACCTAACTCTTTTTCTCCCCTCTCTCTCTCTCTCTCTCTCTCTCTCTCTTCATACCTTCTTATCGAACCTCACAACATTATCTTCCTTTACTCTTCCCACCCTATCATTAAACAACCTAATTTCATTTTCTCTCACTTCTCTTCGTACACTCTGATTAAGCTTCCTATCTTTCTTCACTGTTCACTCTGTTTCTTCTCACCCTCTTATCGAACTCAACTTTCTTTTCTGTCTCCCCTCTGACTAATCTAGTATTGAACTCCTCGCCCTTTCTCTTGACTTATTCCTGAAAGCGTAACGTTCTAACGTACGTAAGAACAAACAGAATAATACTGTAGATTATATTTCTACTTACATTGAACCAGAAGAGAAAAAAATACTGCAATTACATTAGTATAAGTTTTAGCGTTGTTCTCTATGATTTAAAAAAAAAAAGAAAAAAAAAAGAAACGACATTCCATGTGTAACAACGAAATATTTACAAATTCGTAGCAACACGCATGCGCTCACGGGACCCCGTGCTTCTTCGGTATAAACAAAGGACGTATAGACTCAGACGGAAAGTGACTTGAACGGCCTTCCTTCCCTCCTCATACAGCAACAAGAACTATCGATCATTCCAAATGCGTGTATCTCAATTCAAACCCGAGGTTATCAGAAACAGAAGCAGCAGCAGAAACAAAGCAATTGAAGCAAATGCAAAAGAATGAAGCCATTCAGAACGGTTATATCAATACACCGTGCTCATACTGATCGGTAAGAACGATATGACCTAGAAGTATGTCTAAAGGCCGAAAAAATGAGCTTGTCAGTTGAATAACCAACGCATCGGACACGAAGGAAGATGTTTCGTGTCACTGATGCAGTCGCTCTCAAAATGTGTGCCGCAACACAATGGTGTGCCGTAACATTCTCCCTACTGTGCAACATAATTTTTTCGAACGCACTATTATGTCCGTCCCGCTTTCGCCACAGGATTGGCAATCTAGTGGTTTTCTTATTAGATTTAGTAAGATCTCAATCTCTTTATCGACAGATGGAAGAGGGGAGTAATAGTGAGAACGTATATCAGTAATACTGATATAAATGTTTCGTTTCGACAACTGAAATAATTTTGTGTAATTCATTTTATTTTTACGATTTATGTACCGGGCAAGTCGAATATATTTCTTTGAATGTCGTCATACAATAAACCACTGGTTTGCACGGAGGCCCCAAATAGGGGTGTCAGCTGGATAATAGGGCATTTGCCCCCCCCCATCCCCTGGATCAGGCATTCTTACCTAAGGCGAGTTAGTATGAAAGTTTTAGTCAATAAGAGATAATTATGCAGTTCAGTTATTTTATGTAAGCCTTGCTCAATAATCGTAACAGGGTTGCCACTCAGATACATTGCGAGTATATCCTTCTACCCTCAATCCCACCGGGAAAAATATCCTTCTACCCTCAATCCCTTGAAAAGTGTCAGAGGAAGCCCATAAAACCAAATCACCCGAAAACAATGGTAGCCGTGGATCATCTCGTGGAGATGTTCAGTTTTGAAGTACAGTTTTGTTGTTTACACCTGGACACTCTTTGTGGAGCATAGGGTCGCAACCATACCATCGTGGTTTCAGTAACAAGCAGGGTTTTTTCATCAACGGGATGGAGTTGCTAACGAAACGCCAAAACATTCTTCTTGTATCCGGGCTTCGGACCAGCTATCACGACTGCAAAGCTGTAGTTTATATTTGTTGGGATACGCTTCTCTTACAGTGACTGCCTTACAAGTCTAAAGGGTTCCAACTACTCTGCTATCAACTCATACCTGAGATAGTAGTGGATTCATGCCTTTTCAAAGCCCATGGGTATGAATTGAACGTACATGACCATGGTCAAGACTCAAACTTGGACCACTGATTCTGTTTTGAAAAGTGGAACATGCACTGGGCCAAGTGGGTGAGGTTTCAAATGGAGTACTTTAAGTGATCTATTTCAATAATAATAATGATGATAATGATAATAATAATAATTGATTGATTATAAATAAATGAATAAAATAAGACAAAATTGAATATTTTTGATATCTTGTTTATCAAAATCCAAATGTAAAACGAATTTGAAAACCTTCATTTGAAGTGCACATCCGTAACGTTCTCGAATCTGTTTAATTTTGCATTTTGACTGAAAAAAATACACAAAATACCAAAAACTTGTGTTTGATTTTTCTCTAAATCATATCTATAATGTATTCATTTTTTCTTTCAATTCAGAACTATCTTGTTTTCCTTTTTCTTTTGAACTATTAACAAGCAAGGCGTTATGCATCGTTTGTAATACTAATCCTAATACTATTAGTACTAATGATAATGACAATGATAATAATAGTAATAATAATAATAATGATAAGAAGAAGAAGAAGAAGAAGAAGAAGAAGAAGAAGAAGAAGAAGAAGAAGAAGAAGAAAAAGAAGAAGAAAAAACAAACAAGCAATGGAGACGAAGAAAAAGGAAGAAATGAAAGAAGAAATGATAATAGTGATAATGATAAAGATCATAAAAGAAGAAGAAAGAGACGAAACAAACAAAGAAGACAAAAAAGAAGGAAGAGTTGAAATGAAAAAATAATAATGACAACAATAATCCTCGTAATGAAAGAAGAAGAAAAAGACAAAGAAATAAACAAAGAAGACAATGAAAGAAGAGATAAAAGAAGAAATAATAATAATAATAATAATTATCATTATTATTATTATTATAATTATAATAATAATGATATTAATAATGATAATTGTGATGATAGAAGAAGAAGAAGAAGAAGAAGAAGAAGAAGAAGAAGAAGAAGAAGAAAAAGAAGAAGAAGAGGAAGAAGATGGAATACATTTAAACAGGCTTAAAACGTCTATGAAAGGAAAAATATTTTTACTCACCGCTTCTCATGTTCTTTGCTTGCAATCATACTTCATGGGAAGATTCTTCCATTGATTGTCTAAGTACATTCAAAATGATTTTACAGTTGATGCACTCACTACTTTCTCTGGTAAACTGTACCATATCAGTCCAATTCCTTCCTTAAAACATTTCTTCCTTGCTTCATTCTTTGATATTTCAATGGATATTTTTATTTCGTGTGTCCCCTGCTTCTTCTTCCGCAAGCTACATTGTCTTTTCTCAATTTGATCTTCGTCATAGTGTCACTGTCATACAAACAATTCATCATTTTGGAAACCTCAATCATATTCCCGTGATGTCTTCTGTAGGCTATTTGTTCGTTAATAAGAAATGGCTGGATACTTTCGGGACGGATATCATATCATCAGCATCGTAGCTTGGCTTCGCTAACGAAGATTCAGGATGGTTTTTTCTACGTCGGTTGCAGGCTCTCTTGTGGTCAGCGAGGCCCACTCGGGATTAGGTGGCTTTCTATCGTTGGCTGCTGTGGGAGATCTGGTTATCGGTGGAAGCTCCTGACTTTCGGTGCTGGTTTTTCTCTTCCAGGATTGCGTGGTTGACCTTGCGTAGCAATACCCTCTCCTCTGTTGTTCAAATACAGAAGTTATATCCAGCAGAGATAATAATCGTTTATTTTTTTACAGTCTGTCAACTAAGACTGTCAACATAGGTTTCAACAATTTTTAAATCAGTCTGACTGGCTGGCTATTGATGAAAGCACAGTCTTTCCTAGAATTTGCCCCACAAAATAGGTTTTCAATCTGGGGTTTAATTTACGATGTACATTTATGCTAAATCACTTCTTTAGTCACGCTGTGACTGTTACTTTTAAACTTTTCTTATGATCAAGACCCAATGAAATGCAAGAGGAGAAATTTGTTCATTGACCACTATTTCTTCCAATTTCTTAACTGATCACCCTAACACGACATGCTGCCAAAAGACCTTGATAACATGATAGTTTCAAATTCAGGACTAACAGGACTTGTTTCCTTCTATTAAACCTGATTTTATCAGCCAAATAATTTTGGTCATTAAACATTTTATAACTATCATTTCCAAATTGAAACAGACAAGTTGTTGTAAGTTTTCTTACGCTGGCCACGGCAACAACTGCCCCTTCCTGGTCTTCACATATCATCAGTTTTTCTTTGTCTCAGAATTATTCGGGGCTTGAGGCGACGAGCACTTCAATGCCATCACTCATTTCACTCCATACTTTGACATAGAAATATA
>OY735234.1:39415318-39432818 GCA_963457665.1 Thysanoteuthis rhombus
GTGCCAGACTAAAATATAATTAGAAATCGTCAACATATCAGAGACCTGGTTTCCAAATGCTAATTTTCAATAGAGGTTGCCTCACTTGAAAAATTGGCGGAACACAATCTTTATCAATGCATTTGACCTTGCATCGCAATAAAGTCGAATTTTATGCTTTCCTTTAAAGTCTTATCGAAAGAAGAGATAAATATGAAACTAACTTTATTTTATTTTCTTCCTTTGAGATTTGAGATTTTGCAGAAGCATAGTTTTATGATTGTTATAATGTTATTGATTTGATGTATTATTCTATAAATATAAAATTGAGCAAATTTTATGCTTGTTTTAAAAAGAAATGCATTTATATGTTTGTATACTATTTTCAATAACTTTATTTTAGGTTAAATTGTTTCAGTTAAAGATATATATATATATACGTTCAGAATGATTGCACATTTTTCTCATATATATATATATTATATATATATATATATATATATATATATATATACATATATTCATTCTGATATATATATATGACGAAAATGCGCAATTATTTCAAACAATACAAATCTGTTATAATTTGAATCCTTTTTTTCTTTGCTCACATGAAATTTTATTTTGGGGTATAATTATTGATTTTCCAATTAATGGATAAATAAATTGGCATAATATTCGGGCTTTGAACTTATTTTTTTCAATCTTCAAGATGCGTTATTATAGTTTTTTGAAATATAGCATGGTTTAAATTTTATTGCTATAGTGATATGCATATATATGTATAGAAATATACTTATCATTCCGTTATCAAATGGCCTGCCTTCATTCATATGTATGTAACATACTTATATATAACAGGCAAGGAAGGAGATTATTCGGATAGATATTCTTCGTGTAAATCAAATTGTGATTTCGTCATTAGGCTGCATATATATATATATATATACATATTGTGTCATCGATATATTGCATCTTTCCAATGTGGCTATAGACTTTATCCCATCCAGTACCACGAGGCAGAATTGGGTGGTCAGTAAGGCTGAATTTAAGCGATATATTCCTTTACGCAGAAACTCCTCATCCACCAGAGTGCTCTTTTCCTATGGAAGAGCATTGCAAAAGTGTACAATGGATGAGCTACCTCACTTAAAGAGTGCTCAACCCTGAATAGAGTAGCATTATATATATATATATATATATATATATATGTATACATATATGTGTGTGTGTGTGTGAGTGTGTGTGTGTGTGTGTGTGTAACCAAGGGTGTCTCGACGTTGGGTATTATGTAGCTAGATAGTCATGTTTACCACTGCGAACACAAGGATAATGTACCTACCTTGCGTTGCTTCGAACTAATAAATTAGTATTCAAAACCGTGGGACCAGTAGGAAAGATGATACCGTCTCTCCCTTCGAGCCTATGTGGGTCAAATTCTACATCTTCGTCTGTTATTCTGATTATCCTATCGTGAAATGAATATTTTAATATTTACCCGAATCGATCTTAAGGTTTGATTTCTGATCGATCTGTTGGTAATTTTAGCCAGTTCTTCTTGTCCCTGTTTGCTCTATGCTTCACAGCGATAACCCAACAAGATTTGAAACCCCCTTGCATTGATAAAACAATTTTGGTGTTCAAATGGTAATATTACGATGTTTCAGATAGTAATTACGTTTTTTTGAGTTCGAAAAGTAATTATGTATTTTCGTGTTCTGAAAGTGATTACATATTTTCAAGTTCGAAAACTAATTATATATCTTCTAATTCGGAAAGTGATAATGTATTTTATGTTCGGAAAATAACTATATATTTTGGTGTTCGGAAAATAATTATGTTTTTTCGGGTTCAGAAAGTAATTAAATATTTGCGTGTTTGGAAAGTATTTACATATTTTGGTATTCAGAAGATGATTACACATTTTTGTGTTCGGAAAGTGATTACGTATTTTCGTGTTCGGAAAGTAATTATATGTCTGAAAAAGGAGGTAAAGACTAATGCCCGTAAAGTTTAATTAAATTCATTATCAATGAGAGCAGAAAAACGGAGAGGCTAAGATTGGGATTAAACGTCAATAAACACTATTAACGACACACTTCGGAATAGAAGATGATTAACTAAATCCAGACGTTATTTTGTACCATTCAACCTTGGTCTTGGCGTAGTTGGTTAGCGTATAAATTATCGCAGTGAAACACTTTCAAAACACACTAATATAATTTCAAATCTTTAGATTCATCAAAATTTATAGCTTTAAATCGAGGCAAATACCTCAAGAGAAACTAATTTTTTGTAAAGGAAAAATACTGATGCATAGAAATTAAAGCACTTTTTTCTTTATTGTTTGAAATTTAGTAATTGACTTATTGCTTTTATACCCCACAAAATTAATTATTCAAGATGTGGTTATTATTGATCCTATAGTAAAATTATTAATCAATGGTATTGTTCAACCAGAAATTAATTAATCACTCCTTAAGATGACTCAGTTTTTAGTAATGAAATGCTTTTTGCCTCCAGATAAAAATCACAAATTGCTCTCCGCGCCAAATATATTGGAATTGCTCCCTTAAACAGATTTAATTGGAACTTGGTAGAAAGGTGCCCCTCATTAAAATACTCCTTACCTAGAAAATCTTTCATATTATGTTTTTAAAATCGATTCCCCCAAATGCTGTATGTCAGATTTACTCGAAACCTGAGGGGAAGGCGTTCCTGGATATAAAAATTGGAGTCCCTTGGGTATATGGTTGGTGGTAATGTTGTCTATGGGGCTCTGGTTTCATGTTTGTATCTAGCGTTGCTAAAAGAAACTGACATTGTTCTTATCTTAACGATCTCATTCTTGTCATTTAAAAAAAAAGGTTTTTTTACACTATTTTCACGGAATATACGCCTGGCAAAGACTGAAGAATGGGTTGGGCGAAATATTGTCGTGACGAAATCGAGAACACATAAAAAAGTTCAATTCTCCGAGCAAAATTTGGAATATTGTGTCAAACAAAGATAAGTGAAGAAAATTCCGACCTTGCCTGTTAGGCAGTAATTGCCACAGGACTTATTTACTATTGCTGGTGTTATTATGAGTAATAAGCAAGAGAATGTTTCGATAAACAGATTAAAACCAGTTTTTGTGGATTTTAATATCAAAGACCGACCGACTACCTGTCATACACCGATTAATGGACGTTTGTCTACGTCTACAAACAGGCAAGTTTTTGCTGGTCAGTGAAGCTGTGCACTATATTTTTTGCAGTAATACATGGAATACCTTTTCACATATTTTTAACTTTTGCTGAAATACTAAAGCGTTGAAGACAGTGACACCAAGACAATTGAACTAGTAATTGTAGAAACCTTATTCTTCCAAATTGATGACATTTAGGCGTTGTAATTGATATCATCATCATCATCATCATCATCATCATTATCATCTATCATCTATCATCCGTCGTTGGACATAGACTTTTCCCAGGATTCGCATTAACTCTCTATCATGGGCGCCATGGGGCCAATACTTTTTGATCTTGTCTAGTTCGTCTCACTGTCATATATTCTGCCAGCCACTGTTTCACATGTGATCCGAGTTGTGAGTCGTGATGTCCATCGGTTGTCTGTCATTCTCGCAATAATGACCAGCCCATTTCCATTCGAGTCCTCTAATAGATTCAATGATATATTCGACTCTAGTTTTCGTCTAAAACCCGGCGCTGCTGAGCAAGGTTCTTACATGTGGATGTCGTATGGTTCTTAGTTGAGGGTCAATTTCTTGGTTAGGTTCCCTGTTTCAGCTCCATAGGTGACTATTAGGAGGATGCATTAGTTTGATACTCTTTTTTAAGACTGATTGGGTTTCCTTGTTCTTGAAGGTTGAGTGAGCTCTACCGAAGACTTTCCATCCTGGAGTGATTCTTCGCTTGATTTTTCTTTCGTCTGGGATTTCATGACGGTTATGTTATGTGAAATTTTGCATTTGTGCAAAATAAAGAGAAATGTTTATTGTCACTACAAATGCTACAAATACTCCATTCTGAGAGATATTGTTACAATTTCAGGATTGTATATCAGACACTCATATTATAAGTAAAAGAAAAACGAAAAAGAGACACCTATCAGTATGGATATGGTACCTGTATTACCATTCCTGAAAAACCTACATTTCAAAATCCCGAAAAGTGTCAGGTGCCAAGGATTTCGGATTTATAGTTGTTGCTCTGATGTGCGTCTGATGGTCCATGTGATTTCGTGTCGCTGGCCATTGTAATAGAGATTGTTCCTTACCATCGTTGCCTTGCACTAAATTATTTGTTCTTTGTGCTTATTTGGTTGTACGACTTCTCGATACCAGCTATAAGAACTTTCCCTCTGATTGGTGGAAGGTAAATAAGCTACGTGATCACGCGCCAGTACAGAAAAGATCATTGAGTCACATTAGTGTCAGGATTGTCGAACGTGCCAAAGAATTTTACCGAAAACTCTATTCATCCAAACAAGGACTACAAAACAATGAACAGGATACGCAAGATGCAAGCAATCAACTCTAGGTTTCCAAGAAGTAACTCCGTGGGAGGTGAAACAAGCCGTCAAAGAAGGAAAGAAAGAATAGGCCCCAGGGAGCAGGCAAGATCACAATCGACTTTTTCAGAAAAGTGGGTAAGATCACCCTTAGGAAACTGACTGTCCTATTCAACTCGTGTCTGAAACAAAGTAAAATCCTAGATGATTGGAACACTGCAATCATGATGCTTTTATTTAGAAAAGAAACCCAAAAGATCCCAACAACTACAGACTTGTGAGGCTACTCGACTGCATATACAAACTTCCTACAAAAATCATCACAAACAGAATCATAAAAACACTAGTTGAAAACAAACCATGGGAACAAGCAGGCTTTAGAAGATGCTACTCGACTATCGACTACCTGCATTAGATAAATGAGCTGAAACAAAACAGCAGAATATAAACTACCGCTTGCGGTAGCATTCATTGACTTCAAAAAGGCCTAAAGACGTTGAGAGACTGACGATGATGATGATGATACCTGGTGCAGGTATTAAAGAATGTTTTGAAACTGCTTGCTCACCTGTGTTTGTAGCTATTGAATCAATTCGAGTGAAAACCAAGAGTATAGTAGTTTTTCTCTAAATCACTCAGTAGAGGGAGAAGAAAAGAAGATGTTGTTCTCCAAATACAGAAAAATAGGTTCAACGTAAATGATAATTTATACTCTTTCCGATAAAAAAAAACTCGATATTATTTTCAAAACATAGATACTAAAGCGTTTCCTGTCACACGGGAGTGTTTTCATGTTTTTTCCAAGTTTTGTCATTTTTAGTCATCCTTACTTCACTGATCCAATGGGACCTTTCTATAATTAAGTGTACTTTAAATCAATACCCTGTTGACCTTTGAGTTGAGTTCTTCACTTGTACCAGATACCCACTGTAAACAAATGCTTTTTGCTGTACATTGAGTAAGAAATAAGTGATCTTTTTTAATCCAGTCCAGAAATTATTTTGCTGACAATAAAGAATAATTACATCCAACTTATTTGCTGCTTCTTCTACTGCTTTGGATAATTCTTGTAAAGAAAGTATATATAAATATTTGTGAATACTTTGTCCTATATAAATGTAATAACATTTTTACATAGCATCTCTCTTGAACCAACGCTCGTTTTTATACGGTGATGATATGCCAATCGGCTTTGACAGTGTAAATAGATAAACACCAAAGGAAAGGATGCTCCAAGGACCGAACTTGTGTCCTATGAGGGGAGGGGCTATCCTAGTGCGTTGTCGCTCTTACCGACTGAACCAAACATCTATCTGGTAATCGGAGCATCAAATAAGTACTACATACCCGATCTGATCTTTTTTATCTACAGTCTGTACCTACACTTTCCAATACCCGTGACACTGACAATTGTATTATAAAGACATAAACATTTAATCGGAAACAATGTTCTCACAATTATTGTCGGATTAACGTGGGAGAAAAAAAGGGGAGGTAATCGTGCGGCAACATTTTTCTTTTGAAAAGGACTGAGGCGCCATTGCCATCGGCTATTATTAAACGGCTAAATACTGTCTGTATAGATTCAGTGCTAATAGTTGATACTAGCCACAAGAAAACCTTTCTCCTCATTCATGGAAAGTAATGGATCACATGATCTCTTGTCCTCCCGCCCTCAGAAGATAATTGTGTTACATCGATATCAGGTGCAGATATCAAACAATAAAGTTGAACCTCTTGCTCGTTGGTCCGTTGCTCTATCATCTGAATTAAGCAATTGGAGCGTAACCAGTAGACAATATTGATGGTTTTGAAACATCAAATAGTAGTTGTTGAGGGGAGAAGGTGTTATTGTTCACCCAACGACAATAATAGAGCCAACATAAATGTAAAATTTTCTTTTTATCGATAAAAAAAAATTGATCTTATCTTATATATAGACACTAGAATGTGGCCTGCCCAGTGATGGGAACTTGGATGGGGGCGGCTCCGTGTGAATACAGCATATACTTACTTATCTATTTTCAGTCTTTTGTATTTTCAATGTCTATTAATGAAATAATCACCTCATACCTAGTTTCTTAAACCAGGCCTTACCGTACACCCACTTCCCAAAAGTTTTAATGTTAGGAATATATTTGCTATTGAGAAAATATATAGGTTTTGCTATTTTTTGTCTTCCTTCAAGCGAAAGATCATTCTAGGGTGGCTAGCCTTCGATACTACAAGCCTAAACTTAAAAAATAAGAAAATCCCATTAGTGCTAAAGTAGGGTAAACAACCAATGCATCCTCCTTATAGTCACCTATGGAGGTGAAACATCGAACCTAAGCAAGAGCCTGACCCGTAAAATGAGAACCATACAACTCGCACATAGGAGAATCATGCTCAACCATACATGAATGGACCACAAGATAGCACAGCATATTAGGAAAAAACAGGAGTCCAAGACATAGAAACCAGTGAGAAACTCGAAGGGCAATGGGCTGGCCATTTGGCAAAAATGGCCGACAACCAATCACAACTGTCTACATTGACCTGCAGAGATCAAATGTGGAACTGAAGCCGGTCAAGAAGGAGATGGCCAGACGAACTGGACAGGTTCAGAAAAATACAGATGTGGTGAATCATTGGGAAGGTCTTTGTCCAACGATGGACGATAAAAAAACTGATGATGATGATGATTTCAGCTGTCCCATGAGATGCACGTAAATTATAACATTATTCAATATCCTCTTGAACTTTCAACAGATAACAGACAACCGCTTTAAACAAATGTATTTTCAATTTATTTTAAGTATTAGGTTTTTCACCATCAACTTCAAATTAGTATATCTCAGCTCAGAATAAAATTAATCAATCGAAATAAGAACCTTCAGAATCTATAAATTTATATCAACTAGAAACAAGTCCATTTATTCCGGAAGCACAGGATTCTGGGGCCCTGGAGCCAATCAATTCTTAGTTGGCGATTTGAGTAGCCGCTTGGTTATTGAAGACCTTCCCCTACAGAAAATGGTCAAAATACTTCATCAAATTGTACTTGGTCCGAAAAAAATTGGGTGAGTAAGCTGGGTGACGTACATTTTCGTAGCCTCGTTAGTTTGATTTCTGAAAGGCCATTCACTTGACATGCGAACTCAATCGCTTTTTATTCAGGGTTATTAGCGGTGGATGCCGAGCTTTTTGGTTTCTCCAATTTGATACAAATCTCAAACAATTTTTCAATGGTCAACGTTTAGTTTCTATGTAATTTCTTGAATTGATTTGTGCGAATATTGCACGTACCTACTTATCAGATGTCGTCAATCACAGGAGGAGGACCACGTCTTCAAGGCTTTTATCTCTATTTCGAAATTTTGTGAACCAATGTTGAGCTGCACGTTCGTTGACAGTCCCCTGGCAAACTACTTGGTCGGTATTGCGATCATTTTCCGCTGATTTACGTATCATTTTGAACTCAAATAACAAAATTGCTCGTATATGTTGTTTTTTTTTTCATCTTTGATTTGACAGCTCCAAGAAAGTCATAAATGTTGTGAAAAAGAAACGTTCAACTTAAATAAAAAAAGTGAAATTTATATTTCAAAATGGTATATTCTATATAGGTAAATAATACTTGAAATAAACAAAACTGCTATCATATTTGCACCAACCTAGAAAAAAGTTGATACAGACATTTTTTTTTAAATCCAATTCAATAATCATTTTGGCTGATATCGAAGGATCTATCCAAGCCGCTTCCTTGCGGGTCCGTTACTTAATTTACGGATCCAATCATTCTCCGTTAAGAGATTCACAGATCCATTTGAATTTCTATGCCATCATTTAGAGAAAAGGGAACTAAATTTGAAGAGAACTAAGGCGTCATTACCATGGCTAATATCAAACTGCTAGATACTTTCCACGACGACATCGTACGAATCAACAATCATATTTGAAATTTTATGATGATTATCTTCAGAAAAGGTACCCTCTTTCTTCCTCTCGCTCTGTACCCGTTCTCTCCTACCCCTCTCTCGCTCTCTCTCTCTCTCTATCTCTCTGTCTCTGTCTCTCTATCTCTCTCTATCTGTCTTTCTTTGTCTCTATCCGTCTGTCTGTCTGTCTGCCTCTCTCTCTCTCTCCTTGTCTATCTATCTATCTATCTATCTATATATATATATATATATATATATATATATATATATATATATATATATATATATATATATATGTATGTATATATACTTTTAAGACTATATACTTCAAAGCTGTTAATAGTGTGAATAAACATTGACATTCATTGAAATTGTATTAAAGAGTGACTGAACTGGAAGTCTATTGTTTCAAATGGTGACTACGATATCTTCATCCGTAAAACTGATACTTTTAAGTAGGAGAATCCTTTATCACGGACAGAGAAACAAAACAACAGGAACTGCTTATTATATAGATGAAGTAATTAAATTACAACAAGAGGACCATGTTCATGATTTTGAAGCATCAAACGGCAGTCGGGGGAAGAAGAGTTATTGTACGCAAAAAAGCTTCTTTGAAGTGAACTAAGGTGCCAAAGGCTAATATCGAACGGTTGGATACTTTCCGTATAAACTTCGTAGGGATAGTTAATACCAGTTTAGAGACTTCTCTCCTAGTTTGTGAAAAGTAATGAATCACGTGATCCCTTGCTTCCCCACCGCCTTTACCTCAGATAGATAATTGTACCAAGTTGTCAGGTGATGATATTATGGGATAAATTCGAACCTCTTGTTCGTTGGTCCGTCGCTCTATCTACTGAATTAAGCAATTGGAGCGTAACCAGTAGACAATATTGATGGTTTTGAAACATCAAAGAGTATGTTAGAGGTTGGAGAAAGCCGATGGGTGAGGGTTATTGCTCGCCGAATGGTAAGAATAGGCCAACCATAAATAATAAATTTTGATTTTATCGATAAAATATTGATTTTTTTTACACTCACACGCACGCATGCACACACACACATGCCTGCACACGCACACATATATACACAATTCACGCACACACACACACACACACACACACACATATATATATATATATATATATATATATATATATATATATATATATATATATATATATATATATTCATTCTGATTCCATGTTGTTTTCTTTATTTCTTATCTCTTTATTTGCTTATTTCGCTTTTCGTTTCTGTGATGGTTTTTACATTGACCCCGACTGACTCCGTGTTCCGGTTTGGGTTTTTCCTTCAGCACTGTTCGGCAATTATGCCGTTCGTTTTGTTGGCAAGATCAATTTTTTTCCTAGTAAAAATAGTAATGATTAACAAGGTCTTGGCAGAAAGCCAATTTATTTGTTGGACGAGCAAAACTATAAGATTTGTCCTGAGAGTATCTGAACATTTGATATTAATGTGAAGTTGGTCTACCTAGGGCAATGTCGCGCTAGTTCCATCTAAAGTATCCCCTGTCCTTTGGATTTCATACTGATATCCCAACGTCCTTTCAACTTTTCAAAAGACCTTGAAAAGTCATCTCTCGGTATCATTATCATTGCTTCGTTTCGTTCTCCCTAATCCCGACCAAGGTCTGATATAATACCGTTTCAAGGAAGGTTTTAGCTTTTAGGAAGCCATAAATAGCTGGGAATCGAATCTAGACTGAAGGGTGGCGCTGATAGACACAGCACCAGCTTACTCGATGATATCTTACTGCCGACTGAATCACCCCACAGGGCAGTGTCTGTTCATACGTGCACATAAAGGTACCATATGTTTGGTTCCTGAAAGGCAGCGCAACCGTCTCTCGATGTATTCAAAAGGGTTGGTTCCTCTCCGGACAGATGTTTTATGTATTACTGTAGTGATCAAAGAAGAAAAGATCTTCATTCATCAGACCAATGGTAGACTGATTGCAGTTGAAAAGGGCTTTTAGAACTGGCTATTATGATATCTAAGCTCTGGTCCTTGGGCTTTGCTGATAAATATTTTTTCAGTCGCTTTCCATGGCGCGTTAGTTATTTAGATCTCTCAAGCAAATCTGCTGGCGTATTAAATCGCTCCAAATACAATGTCATTTTTTAGATAGTAAGATATAGACTGGTATAAAAAGAACAGTAAATACTGAATCAAAATATATAGCTTAGCTGAACAATTTGGCATTTTGAGAGACCCACAAACTGAGAAGCATGCAGCATGCGCACGAGAGAATCAGGCTCAACCTTACATGGAGAGATCACAAGACAGCACAGTATATAAGGAAGAAAATGGGGGTCCGAGATATCATACAATCAATTAGAAAACTCAAATGGCAATGGGCAGGCCGTGTTGCAAGAATGGAAGACAACCAGTAGACATCACGACTCACAACAAGGATCCCCGGAGACCACATGCGAAACCGAGGCTGACACAATACAAGATGGAGTGATAAACTAGATAAATTCAGAAAATAATGGCTCTGCGACGCCCATGATAGAGAAATGTGGCAGATCCTGGGTAAGGTCTATGTCCAACAGCAGACGATAAAAGAACGATGATGATATTGATGATAATAGCCAAAGACATTAAAACCAAATTTGGATATTGAACCATCATGAATTTTCAATAAGTCGCACATAACAGCCATTTTTCATCTTCGATTAGAGCTCTCAGATTCTTTTTTCATAACTAATTCATAGATAAATATATTTATTAGATATAATCATGGTTTAACTTCTCATCTGGAGGAATTTCTAATCTCAAGTGTAAGGATAATGGTCTGCGATATAAGCTTAAATATCATTCATGGTCCGATGAATGCCTCCCAACATTATTTGACCCTTTTGGACCATTTCTCAGTGATCTTCCAATAATAATAATAACATACCATCTTTATAAACTATTTAAGCATTAGTGGTCTTGAATTCAGTAAAAGCATGAATTATGACTTCCCTATTATTGGGCATTTGGATACGGATATGAAGTTCAAAATTTCAGTATCTAGATAGGAGACCGTATTTCGTATCGTGAACTGCTGTGGGTCATGTAGAGAGCCAACCTTGGCAGTCCTGTTAATCCACATAAGGAGGATACCGATCTGTACACAGCGCTAAATAACGCTGGCAAAAATGTCCCCTTGACTGGAAACTATGAGATCAACAACAACACCAACAATCTGCATCAAAATATGGGATGTGAAATCACATTCCACGAACATGATTTGAAATCGAGACAGCCTGATTGCACGCACACTGTCTTACTGACTGAGTTGAATTAATAGATTCAACTCAGTAAGACGGCATGTTAGATATCAACGAAAATTTATCACACGTACGCAATGGCCTATTTCATTTTAATGAATTAATACATTTATACTGAAAAAGAATTTGGGGATTGTTTCAATTACATAAACAACACAAAAGATGCAGTGATTATTCTTACGAAGAAGTAGGGGCAGAGCTAGGCCCTGCAGCAGCCAGGCTTGCTACATATAATCTTTCGATGTCGTGTTTTTGGTGTTGTACTTTTTGAATCATCATCGATCTTAAGTAAAAGTATGTAATGATTTTTCAAAATCCATTTAAGTAATTATTGGATCAACTAATTTTCATCGAATCCTTTTTTTCTATAACGGCTACTTTGTTTGGGGGGAAATTTTTGATTACATACTTTGAATATTTCTGTCGGCAGACCCCAATTACCGCGTAATTGGAGTCAATTTTCAGTGACAAAAATGGCATTAAAAACGGTCTGAAACCTGCTTTAAGTAGGCAAAAGCAATTTTTGAATAACTTACTTCGTGGCATTTATTGTAGTTAAAAGCAAAATAAAACTTCAAAGATATTGAAATTATTGCCATACATTTTAAAATTTTCATGAGATGAAAAGCATATAAGTTATGTATTTCTATGAAGACATCATATTAGAAACTTTGTATCAAAACTGTTAACCAAAACTGCCATCAAAGGTTTCTCCAGTTTTCATGCCGATCTGGCTTGCTACGTATGTATTTATGTAGGTAATGCATATACATCGCTGAAATTTAAATATGTCCAAAAAAAAAGTTTTTGTTTTTTTCAAACCACTCCTCTCCAATAGGATATTCGTGTGTTATTTAATTTGCAATGTAATTTCATGCATAATTGGGCCTTTATGTCTGGTAGCATTCATGCTTGTCTATTTTTCTCAAATCAGACATGATCACTGTTAAACAGAGGGCGAGGTTAGTAAGTTATGCATTGATCACCCTTTCTTCCCAAAGTTTTAATTGATCACCCACAACACGACATGCTGCCAAAAGACGCTATGTTATACAGCAATTTCTATCAAGTGACTAATCAGATATGTTTGAGTATATGTTGGCGAAATATGGAAGGTGTATCTAGGTTGCACTCTGAGGTATGAACAAAATAATAGGGTGACATGTCCCTCACATAGCAACGGACACTGGCTTTTATATATATGCATTATTATTATTATTATTATTATTATTATTATTATTATTATTATTATTATTTGGAATCTCACACCAGTTGCCTGGTGGTAACTGCTGGAGTTTGAGTGACAGCAAGTCTCCTCAAGTCTCTAACCCTTCTTTCCACACTCTCATAGTCCACAATAGTTTACAGTCTCACCCCGGTTACCCACTGGTTATCGTTAAAGGCTGTGTGACAATAGGTCTCCTCAGGTCTTAAGGCATCCTTTCATATCTCCCTCACCTATCGCAACCGGGCTGTGGTGTTTATCTTTTTTTTTTGGGGGGGGGGTCTTTTTTTTTTCTTTTTTTTTTCACTCCTCTTCTTCCAGTTGGTCACTGCCAACAGCTGGGGGTCGTAGATCTCATTTTTCTAGTACTTTCTTCTATATTCTGTGGTTTGTATAGTCTTGATCCTTCCTTTTATTTCTAGTTCCTCCAAGTTCGCTTTCAGTTTCTTCGGTACGGTGCACCTACTATTACTGGTACTACCCTGACTTTCATGTTCCATCATCATCATCATCATCATCATCATCATCATCATTATTATTATTATTATTATTATTATTATTATTATTATTATTATTATTATTATTATCATCATCATCATCATCATCATCATCGAATTAGAATATATCCGTAAAAAACGACTGGGTTATTTATGTACGGATCGGCACCGAGAAGCCCAAAGCTATCTTATCGGGTAATTAATTTTTAATAACTTAATTATCCTAATTCTGAGTTTGTGAAAGTCTCAACTCGTCTGAAGCCGTTTTAATGTGTGATGATCAGACACGAAGTCTTAAGAGTTTCCACGACGGATTTTTATTTTGTCATTATGGGAAGGTAAATCAACCAATGAAATCAACAAACAACAGAAAAATTTGCATGTTTAGTTTCATTCTTCTTCTTCTTCTTTTTCTTCTTCTTTTTCTTTTTCTTCTTCTTCTTCTTATACTTCTTCTTATCCTTCTTCTTCATCTACTTCTTCTTTTGATGATTGGTATTATTCATTGCGCACCAATTCACAGCTAGTAACTTAGGACAGGCAATGATGATATGACTTAGTAAGCACTGGTAATTTCATATATATATATATATATATATATATATATATATATATATATATATATAATGCTCTTCCAATATAGGAATGGAGCACTCTGGTGGATGGAGAATATATGTGTAAATGAATATATCGCTTAGATTCAACCTTACTGACCGTCCTGTTCCGTAGCGCAGAGGTAAAATACCAGCCCCTGGGTCTGAAGCGAAGATTTTGATCCTACCTCGTGGTACTGGATAGGATAATGGATAGTCTATAGCCAAACTGAAGAGTTGTAATACAACGGAACAGCCGTCTGTGTATGACACAATAATCATATTTATAAATATATATACATATATATATATATATATATATATATATATATATATATATATATATATATATATATAAACTGCCAGTACCATATATATACACTAAGGTAGGATTATTATTATTGTTGTTGCAGCTGATGTCGCTGATGATGATAAAATCGTTGTTGTTGTTGCTGTTCTAAAATAGAAAATCTTTTTTTTATTTTCAGGTAAGTGAACTTGCATCTGGTCGGTCCATCATGTCTTCCTTCAGATGAGAACGGAAAGTATTGCATGATTCTATTGTCATTTTCTCTCCCGTCTTTGAATCAATATTTTTTTTACGTGACTTCATTAACAAAAAAGACCATTTTTCATAATTTGACCCAAATGTAAAGATCGAACATTCTGTTTTAAAATCATTTATCGATTACTTCGAATGCATGTCGCACGGGAGCTTCAAGAAAAATTGGTTTTGAAATTAAGAAGAAGCAACACGCCGCTCTGATTTCCACAGCAGACAAATCAGAGCTTCGAAAATATCTTTTTAGTCCAAGGAGAAGTAAAAACAATAAGGAAAACTGGTATTCCATATTAATCAACGCTACCCACAACAGACCGGTTAAATCGCTGTTGCTGGGTTTGAATTATTTGTATTGTTCTGACATTTATGTCTATATATCCATATATCTACCTATCATTATAAATACGTTATTTCATTTAGTTCTTTACTATCTATCTATTTATCTATCTATCTATCTATCTATACCTTTATGTACCTCTCCATTCATCTGTCTATCCAGACTTCACATAACACTTCACCGTAGAAACTTGAAATTTTGCACACACGCACACCCTCAGTCAGTAGGGAGATATTTCGCCCCAAGTTTTTGATGATCGCCCCCCCCCAATAGGGAGGAAAGGTCAATTTGCAATCAAAGTTTATCCGAAATTGGTTCCTTATATATTGGCCAGCAAATTTCATGCATTTAGGGGTGAATTTGTACTTTCCCACGCATCCCGCCAGTTTGTTTTATCATGTCGTAGTTCCCATTGAGTTTTCACATCAGTCGTTTCTAGTGACTCTTACAGGGGATCAAGTGACAACAAGTCACCTCAGTTCTGCAGCACTCTCCCAATTATTCTTTACTAGTTCACCTGTTGACGGTATGTTTGAAATATATGGATATACACATAGCATTTCATGGAGATGACAGAGAATTGCATTACAATGAGCTGGGAGAAAAACGTTTTGTTGGTCACTCACTGATCTTATTTATTATTTTTTGTTCTTATTTTTATTACTTTTGAATTGTTCATCATTCTGCAAAATCAGGATTTTCATTACGTCATCAGAACATGAAATTTAATTTCAATGCGTCAATTGCATGAATGAAATTCTATTTTCCTTTGTCGTTCGCGTCCTTCAGCGTGACAGACAACACCTGCACATTTTTTAATTATTATATGCGCAGTTTTTTTTTTTTTTTTTTTTTTTGCTCGTCGAGCTTTCATGCTGGTAAAATCTGTTGGCTTTCACTTTTACAAAAGTCGTTAAGAGTTTGAATTTGATTGGCCAAATCCATTATCAGTGCCGCTAACCGTCAGGCTACTCGCACTTTTGTTATTAAACTTTGTTAATCCAATAAATCTCAAATGAAGATTTCATTTAAAGTTTTATTTCTATTCATTGCCGTTCATGTGAAGATTGTTCGAGCGTCAAGTCTCCTAGCAATCAAGACACCTTCAAATGCAACGGTTGGGCCGAAGCCAGACATTTCTATAGACAGCATTTCGAATCTATTGCAGTTCCAATGACTTCCATATTACCGAACTATCCAATATACGTGACATTCCAGCGACAAAACAATCGCGAAAATAAGCAGCAAGTGTACTTGGGTTAGCAATTTTCAAAATGGAATCAGTAAGGTAACGAATCTCAACCATGATTCAAATTTGACTCCCCCAACTCTTAACCACTATTCCACCTGATTTTTTTTTCAAATCCATTGCTTATAATGGAACAAGATGCCAAATCTTTAAGAAGAAGTTTCCGTCCCAAAAGTGATCCGTACTCAATTGTCTTTGAAAGAAATCATCCAGGTGGGTGAGTGGGGGTTCTTTTCACTATATCAAAATCCAATAAGGTACGAGTAAGGATTCCATTTAAAGTTTTGGGTCCATTCATTTCCGTGTCTATGAAGTTCATTCGTGCATCAAGTGTCCCTAGCAATCTACGCGCCTTCAAATGCAACTGTTGGGCCGAAGCCAAATATTTCAGCATCTTCATGTCCTTTCCAGGATTCAAAGATAGCACGACTCTCAATTGACAGCACCACGAATCTATCGCGATTCCTAAGTCTTCAATATATCTGACCGATCCAATATATTTGTCACCTTCTTCCCGATTTCTCACTGGCAGTTGATGGCTACGCTAAATTAGCTCGATCCTCGCAGGCAACCAAATCAATGATCGCAAAATCTATGAACTTATAAAAGTCTGCGGGTGATTTCTCACTCCTGAAAGATATTCACTCCCTGTTCGTCAATCAGGTCCGTAAATAGAATCAGACCTATTCTCAATGTGGGCAAAACGCCAAAGGAAAGTGTTTTGGTTGATTTAAGTTAGAAAGACCAGATAAGGTTCTTAAAGATTCCATGCATATATACACTGCTGAGCCAAAACATTGTGACCTCCCTCCCGCCTAATAAAGTGTTGGTCTTCTATGTGGTTGCAAAAAACAGCACTCTCGGACCTGATCAGACATGGTCTCTTCAAAAACTCAAAAGGTTTCCTCTTGAGCCAGGGTGTTGCACGCAGGTCCTTCAACTGCTGCAAGTTACGCAATGGAGGCTCTAAAAAGCGAACTAATTCCCATGCATCCCATTAAAACTCTATAGGATTGAGTTTGTTGGCCACACAGTGGAGAATTATTCATGTACATGAAACTCTCAATGTCCCCTTGCTAAACAAAACTACGCGTATAAATACATATACGCTTTTACACCATGACTAGTGGTTAGTAAGCTGCTGTTCCAGGCCGTTACTTCTAAAGTGAGTTTGATCCTCACTGGTACCCGATACTTATCGCCCTTCAGTGGACAACGGTGAAATAGATATTTGCTATTAATGTAAGAGTGTTATGGTTAACAAGCAGCTAAGTGTTATACTCTAAATGTCAATCTTTGTTCACTGTGGTGAGGCATC
>OY735234.1:39435318-39440318 GCA_963457665.1 Thysanoteuthis rhombus
GCTTTGTCGAAGTTGCTATTCTGAATGAAGCAATATTGGGAATTTTTATTTTTTTAAATAAACGATAACGTACTTTTAATTTTTAAATACTTGGCGTTTGCATTCACGCGGTATGATATCTCGAGACATTGTTTACTTGAGATACGAACTTCTTAAAATTATTTCATTTAAAATCATTACTTTGACTGAACCGGAAGGCAAAACGTGTTAGTATGATAAATTTAATTGAAATACAACTTTTTCCTTATCTAAACTTTTTAATCTTTTGTTTTCCTTTTGCTGTCTTTTTTTATCATTTGTTAGTTATTCCTTCTTTCGTCGTATTTCTTTTAACAATTCTTCTTCTTTTTTTTCTTCTTCTTCTTCTTCTTCTTCTTCTTCTTCTTCTTCTTCTTCTTCTTTAGTTGTCATTCTTTTATCATTTCATCTCCTTCTTCTACCGTCTCTCTATCATCATTTCTTGCCTTCTGCTGTATGTCTTTCTATTACTATTTTCCTTCTTTTGATATTTCTTCTTCATAGAGATATATGAACAGATAGATAGATAAGAACTCACTGAAATGAATGGATAGATAGATAGAGGTTCATATCTATCTATTTTCCCTCTTCTTCTCGTTCTTCTTCTTTTGTCTTTCATTTTCTTTCCTATTTCCTTTCTTCAATCATTCGTATGCTATCACTTTTTTTCTTTTTCTTCTATTCTCTCTCTCATCCTTCCTTTTTCGTGTACGACTCTTTTTTTTCCACAAATACACCAAGTTACCTCCCCTTTTTTCTGCTTTCTAGTCCTCTGGTCTCCATTTATCCAAGAGAACCAATAAGTTACTATGTCAAGCAAACTTTGACAATAGTCATTAGTACGTTTCCCTACCATGCCATGTATAGCATCCGGGCATCTCAGACCGTGCAAATAAATCGAACACGACATCGAACAAAAATGGAATGTACTAAAGAAAAATCGTCAATAAGAGAGTCCCATGACTGGCAGACCATTGACGTTCGATCACTAGAATGGTAAACCATTGACTACATGTGCCGTGAATCTTCGTCACTACCGTTCTATGATAAAGTAGATAGATTTTCCATTTTATTGGGATATATAGAAACGAATAACCTACATTGGATTATTTTTCATTGGCCACAATGAAAATCTAGGCTTATTTACCACCCAGCGTTTTTTTATTAGATTAAAATTCTAATTGCTACCTTTGTTTCGGTCTCTCTCTCTCTCTCTCTCTCTCTCTCTCTCTCTCTCTCTATATATATATATATATATATATATATATATATATATATATATATATATATATATATATATATATATATATATATGTCCAGGGAAGAGACGACTCAGTTTGGCCGACTTGATGGAAGCCAACCTGATGAGGCCGATTCGATGTCCAGACGACTCAATGTTGCCAATTTGATCCCAAGAATACTCGATGAATATTGTGTTTTATCATCTTTCAAGGATATTCCAAAAAGATAAAGTAAAATATATAACATCATTAAGGCATGCCATCATTATCCGTTTAGAAAATATTCCCTAAATAACAATAAAATACCAATATTCAATAAAAGAATAATGAACAGGAATTACTCGACAGTGAAATTGAATTCATTTATGATTATAGGATACTCCTCGTAAATATTCCAAAGGGAACCTTTTTTTAACGTTTTAAACAAAATTAAGAGTAGGAATTAAGAATGAATTTCATATATTTTGAATGTTTCTAGTTGTTTGGCCTATTGTAGACTTGGCCTGAAGTCCAGTTGTCTTGACATAAACTGGGCAAATCGACTGAGAATCTCATCAAATCTATTCGTCCATTGAGACTCAGTTTTTGTAGCTTTAATCAGTTTGCTTTGATGTATATATATTAACGCTGTTGCTCCTGTATCAAATTCATTCCGTAAAAAATCGAATAAGACAAAGGTTTTTTTATTGCATGTTTAAAACGATTTTATTGACATATAATTTTTTTTAAATTACATATATCTAATAATTGTAATATGTACATATATGGGTTGGAATAAAGTTTCAACAGGCCTGGTTAATGAAATTTGACTGTAAGAAATACAGGTCTGGTTAGTTAATCAATAGAAATCGTTACGTAGCCAATGTCTTTTAATAGCATACCATGTTTAATTAAAAATTGACTAAAAGGGTGATCAATGAAAAGTTACATTTCTTTCCTTTTGTTTGTTCGCTCAAAAGCCCTAATTTAAAAAGAAAAGAGTGAGTACCACCGGACACTAACTGAGGGACCAATTTATCATAAACTTACATTGAACAATGGGTCGTACTCTGAAGTAAAAGCCTATTTGGGTGGGGGGACTTTGAAAGGACAAAATTGTTTCCCTAGACATAATAAGAGGTAAATGTTTAAATGTTCAACCCTCTATCCCCATCAGTACTACCAGTACGCTCGAAACATACTTACATAAAGGATGTGGGTTTGAACATCACGGTAATTACCTTATTTTCCAATCAACGCTTTTCGCTCACTGCCAAAAGTAAATTGGTCCAGGCAAAAAGTTAATTCCCAAAGTGTCAATTTCTATATTATACCGTCCGATACTAATATCTATGTATGTACAGATACATATATACATGGCCAACAAGCCAAACCAGTCTAAAACTAAAGAAATCCATGTAGATAATTTTGTTGACAGTTTGTTGGGGGAGGGGCGGTTTCTAATGATTTAAACAAATGTGAAACATCTTAAAACAGGATTTACGTACAGCATCAACATTCATTTAATAAATTCGTATCTACTCTCTTGACGTTTAGTATTTGGGAGGCATATTTTACACTCTCTAGTGAGGTTCTACTATATTGCAAGAGAATAGTACACCAGTAACACACTAAGTTATATTGTCCGTTGCACTAGATTGACGACTTGTCAAGACAAGTTATCTCGTCAATAGAAGCAAACAGGTCACAGCGATTCCCTAAGAACAAAGCCACAATAATAGACACAAGCTTGGTTGCCTTTGTGCGAAACTCCCTTGCTTCATTAAAATTTCAAAGGTAAACAAAACAGAATCCGTTCCTTCATACAATACTATTCCCAAACTGCGTGTCCCCTTTCAACTCCTTCATAATTAGTCCCTGTGAATAGGTTTAGCAAATTTTAGCAAAACAAATCGAACTTGGTTGAGAGAATGGATTCGTCATCAGTTTTTGCGTATAAGACGTCACTGGTTTTTTGGCAAGGTCATTATTATTGTTGTGACTCAGGAGAATAGAGTGAAAACTCGTAGGAGTCTGTCGATAGAAAATATCGTGGAATCAAAGTTATGGAATCAGAAGAGCGTAAAAATAAAATATCAACATCATACATGAGCCACAATTAGGGAATAACAGATACTAGATTTCATCATCTTTTTTTTCCGCCGGCCACAATTCACATGTGATCTCTAAGGATCAACTCTGTGAGTCTTGATGTCCAGCAAACATCAGACATTCTTGCAATACGACCAGCTATTGCCATTTAAGCTTTCTAATTTCTCTTACCTTTGTTTGTTTTGTTTTTTAGATATATTGTGATATCTCTATGTGATCCCAAAGTCCACTACCCTTTAGGTGTAGTGGATAAAATTGTTAGTGAAGTTGGTTCCTTGGGTGATCATGAGTTCAATTCCTGGGCCAGTTAATGAGCAAACATTCACCAACTTGGTATAGAGAGACTGATCGACATTATAATGAAGCTTAAAGTCGCGTAGCAGCTTTTTCTATATTCTCTGTTTTTAGCCAAACTTTCGAAGGGTCATCATTGAATGTTGATCAGCAGGATGTTCGTCCTCTTGCCACTGGCTGGATCCACATCGTTACCACCAAGATATTGCAATTTTCTCACATGTGTAACATATGTCTAACTAGTCCCACATGTCCCTCTTCAATGATATCAGTGAACAGTCTCTGCTCACTTCTCATGAATACTACTTCACCCAGTCTCCGTATGAGATTTTAAGAATTCTTCTGAGGTATTTTCGCTGGAAAACATTGATAAGGATTTGATTACTGCCGATTGTTTCTATGTCAATTTCTGGTTTTTCCTGCGTCGAATTGCAGGTCTGGTGCCAAACCCTCTTCATTCCTCAACCGGGCTCAGCTGTATTCATAAGGAGGCTACGAGTTCTTGAATTCCCTTGGAATGACGTACCTGAATGGATGGAATAAATGGTTTTGATCCATATACTCTGAATATCTCTGAAAGGATATTTGTGAGGAAAGCCAGGGCGTATATTGGTCGAAACGTTGCGATAAAGACACCCAGGGCGAGGATACAGGTCAAAATTGCTCAATGTTAGACAGGCTTTCAGTCTGGTTTAATAAAAGTGTAAATTTCTCCGTAGTAAGTACATGTTTTCTAATATTAGCTCTGAGTAGGGTTTGACAGTGGGGATTCAACTGAGACTCGAAATCACACTGGATCGAATTTGCGATTAACATGTTAACTCCTTCTTTAGGAAGTGCTGTATAATTTTATAAGGTAAAAAAAAAACTTATCATTGTGTTTTGCCTGTGATGAATAGAACGAGATCGATTCAGAGATATGATCACGATATGATGCAGATAATCAACAAGAAAGATATGAACAGATAGATAGATATATAGATAGATAGATATAAAGACATTACGATGTATAGATAAATAGATAGATAGATAGATGCATTGATAAATAAATAAATACATACATACATACTTACATACATGGATAGGACTGGTTAATCATTCAAAGGAACCCTGACGTGGCCAACTTCTTTTGGCAACTGCCGAGGGTGATCGATTGAGAAATTGGTAAAAGGGGTGATTACCGAATACGTCACTTCTCTTGTCTTTCGTTGACATTTTTGGTTGACGATTTTTAATAGATAGATAGATGGATAGATAGATAGATAGATAGATAGATCCAGCTAGCCAGACAGACAGACACAGCAAAAAAATATAAGGAAGCTTATCTTAGCATGTAGACAAAATGTAAAATTGTTT
>OY735234.1:39445318-39470318 GCA_963457665.1 Thysanoteuthis rhombus
ATTTGAGAAGATTACTAGAATGTCGAATCAACCAGAAATGTCGATACTATTATATAAAACATGTACAAAAGGAGAACTGCTGCCTAGATACTCTCATACATGCACACTATATATATATATATATATATGTATGTATATATATATATATATATATATATATATATATATATATATATATATATATATATATATATATATGTATATATATATATATATATATATATATATATATATGTCTCTGTGTGTGTATATATTTCATAATTGAAATCATGATAATAATTAATATATATATATATATATGTACATATATATATATATATATATGTCTGTGTGTGTGTGTATATTTGATAATTGAACTTATGATAATAATTAATATATATATATGTACATATATATATATATATATATATATATTAATTATTATTATGATTTCGATTATTAAATATATATATATATATATATATATATATATATATGAATGGATGTATGTATGTATATATATATATATATATATATATATATATATATATATATATATTTATATATATATATTCAATGACCAAAATCATAATAATAATTAATATATATATGCATAAATATATATATATATATATATGTATATATGTATATATATATATATATATATATATATATATATATATATGTATATATATGAATGTATGTATGCATGTATATATATATATATATATATATATATATATATGTATATATATGTATGTATGTATATATATATATATATATATATATATATATATATATATATATATATATATATATATATATATATATATAGCACTTTTCTCAGTGCTTGTAATCGAGACATAGATCATGCATTAAATCATTTTATGATTGCTTGAAATACATCTTAGGACGAACAAGTGCACGTGTGTTTTAATTTTGATATTGAGATATACACTGCCTCTTACAAAGCACGTACGCACCCCATGTAGGGGGGGGGGTGTTGTGTCTGTGTATCCGTGTCCATTACTCCTACACGCTTCTGTGTACGCGGCTGGGTGAATATAAAGTAGTGCGTTCTGAAGCAGAATGACGTAGCGCTAGTGAAAACACGTATCAGCCAAGAAGCTCAAACATTCTAAAAATACCCGCACACTTACACACCAAAGAGCTTTTTATTTCTGCTCCAGACAATTTTTTTATTAATTTGTTTCCCGCCACTACCATCCTCCTCTACATCCCCCCCACCACCACCAACTCGCATCCAAATATTTTTGCCCGAATAAAACCAGAATTTCTCATTCAATTACGTCTACACCGTTTTGGCAAAGAGCAGCCGATATTGGCAGCCATGTTTGGGTGTGTGTTCTTTGCTTGTCTCGAAGATGGCAAAATAGAGAGTGATTTTCTATTAAACGGGCTGCAAATAGTCGAAAGTTCAGAATTGGTGAGATTAGGGATACTTTTGGCCAAGACATTGGCATCGAACCAGGAAAGGCCAAGAGGAATGAAGTGACGGATATATATATATATATATATATATATATATATATATATATATATATATATATATATATATGGATAAAGGAAGGTAGGTAGAAAAGGTAAACGAGAAAATGAAAGAATAGTAGGTCAGAAGAAAGTGGAAGATTGATGAAGAGCTGGAACGGAAAGCGAATGAATTTATGAGGAAGGAATATATCTATTTGAGTTTTTTTCCCTCCATGTCTATCATATTTATCAATCGGTCTTAGCCTCTGTCTTTCGATATCAGTATTCGTATCTATCTTTTTTTCCTGCCTATCGAATCACGGTAGCCCCACAAATGGCATGACCAACCAGCCGAAGATGTTTCCAAGTCAATGTATATGTCAATCTCTGTCTACGTGTACCTCTCTCAATGGGCGCACCTAGAGACATTTCTACGGTTACAACTCTCAGGTTTTTCATAAGCACACCATCTGCCGGATAATTTCAAATAGGAGATCTATTTTTCTTTAAGACAATTTGAGGCAAAAGATCTCTTTTTCTTATGTAGTTTAACATGAAATATTTATTTTTCTAAGGTAATTTAAAATATTATTTTAGATAATTATTTCTGGTACACGCCCGGGCTATATATCCATTTATGCAAGGTACAGATATTTCCGTTTTTACTCATCTATCGGTTCATACATAATAATCGAACTCAGTCTTTTCATATTAATGCAACTTTATGGAAAAAGAGGGGAAGCTTCAGTTGAAAAGAACAATGAAGGTCGTGGTTGATGAAGACAAAAGAAATCAAAGAAAGAAATGGACGTTAAGCCGTATGTAAGAACAAAAAGACATAGAGGTAAATAAAAAAACAGGAATCTTCTGCTACTTACCGGAAGCGGGTACTAAAACACGAAATACGAAATGATTTCCCTCTCTTGTTTTCTGATTATTGGAAAACTGTCCGCTAAAACTGTCAACATAGTTTTCTTCAGTTTTTAAAGGTTAGTCTATCTGGCTGAATGGATGGTTAGATGGCTATGTATGCATTATCAAAGCAGTGCCAATCAAGCTAGGGGAGGGTTGCCAGATGTACATGTGATCTTTCTCACTTTTCGATTCCGGAAGTCACTCTCAGATTCGAAGAATTAAAAAACGTCTTCATTGGTAACACACACAGGGTTTTAAAACACAAAAAGAAATTTTCTCTAATCTGAATATTGTCAAGACTGGACTCTCAAAATTGTAAAAAAGCACAGTAAAAAACATATCTAAACTTAGCTAGGGTGTTAGGAATGTCAACAATTACTCCTTATTTTTGCTCGGCGACGCCCATGATAGAGAAGTGTGGCAAATCCTGGGGAAAGTGTATGTCCAACAATGGACGTTAAAAGACTGATGATGATGATGATGATGATGATGATGTCTTTAAAAAAAAATTGTGTTTTTACTCCCCACCCCCGCCAGTCATTTAGTGGGGGTCCAATTCTGAATGTAATTCTATGCTAAATTAGTCTCTCATTTTGTGCCCAGTAGCATTCACACTTGTTTTCTGACAAGTGGAACCTTTTTTAATAATCATAGCCAAACAAATGGCAAGAGAAGTAACTTATTGATTCATCAACCCTTTCCTAATGTTCTAATTGATCACCCACAACACGGATGCTCTCAAAAGTCGTTGGGCACCTGACAGTTTCTACTGAGGGACCAACCAGACCTGTTTTCCATTCTTCTGAAAATCTGTTTTTCTCTCTCTTTTTGGGGTACTGGAATATCCTACTTAAACATGGAATACTACTGAAATCATTAGACAAGAAACGACGGGTAGAAATTGATTGTACTAATAATTAGACTAGTGGTTACAAAGTACCGGGAATTTACTGTCTTTTTGCTGATAGAGCAGCAGTTGGTTGTAGCCAAGAGGTATTAGGAAGTTAAAAGTATAACATGCATTGGATAAGTATCTAGATAGCCTTGAATCTTAAAGGGAAACACGTTTGAATCGTGAAAATTCTAAATAGATGGTTTCGATCAATTACAAATAATTTTAGAATCCAGATTCGAATAATACATGGAATATATGATAATCCCGTAGTTTCTTGGAGAGAAAAAAGGGGGTTGAACATCACACGGGTATATACGGTGTATTCTTTGAAATAAAATTGAATAGATGTTTATTCTGCCGCCTAAAAAGTACTCTCTGAACAAACTCATGGTTTCGCTATTGTAATCCATTCAGGATGCATCGTGCTTGAAGTAACTTTTTGCTTCAGACATGGAAAATATTCACCAGTTACCACCATTAAACGACTCAGACAAAAAATGTCACCAATTAGTAATTTGAAAAAAAAATGTGAACTGCCTCCAGCAGATGACGCCCACTAAATGACAGGAATAAAACATTTCCATCATCATCAGTAACAGCAGCAGCACCAGCCACCCTTTGACGTCCCTTGATGAACATATATTTTCTCCAAGATTCGCCAGACTACTTGATCGTGGGCGTCACAGAGCCGGTAATTTCAGAACTTGTTTAGTTTGTCACGCCATCTAATTTCTGCCGGCCACTTTTCGCTTATAGCATCTGTGGAACCACGTTGTGAGTCGCGATGTCATGTTGCAAGAATGCAAAATGACCAGCCCATTGCCATTTGAGTTTTTTGGGGGTTTATTTTTTTTTTGGTTCATATCCATCTGACCACCGTTTTTTTCATAATATACTGGACTGTCTTGTGATCTCCTTCCATGCGATGTTGCTTACCCTCAAAAATACAAGAGATACTTTTCGATTTTATCATCATCAGTATCATCAGCAGCAGCAGCTATTTCCGATCCACTTCTAAAAAAAAAAGCCTTTCCATATTCTTGCCATGACAATTGTATAGTCTCGTAGTTAAGGGGTTGACAGAAACTAAATAAGCTCACCCGTTGCCCCTAATTTCTGTTTAGATAATTCTGAATTAATTGTCCTTCTCCTAGACTGGTAGACTCCCAAATCTATTGGGCCTTGCTAGTGCTGTCATCTATCCCATAGTTAGAGAGAGGGGAACGGATTTATGCGTTTCCCAGAGGGTACTGGCGTAAAGTGAACTTAAACAGCCTTGGTCAGTGTTTGAACTCGGCACGCCGATTCCATTGTCCACGTCTTTAAACGTTACAGCATTCACGCCCCGATTTCGATATGAATTCCGTAATTGGTTCCGCGACGCCCATGATAGAGAGATCTGGCGAACCTTGGTGAAGGTCCACGTCCTTCGACAGACACTGAAAGACAGCTGCTACTACTGACGATGATGATTATGATGATGATAATGATGATGATGATGGTGATGATGATGGTGGTGGTGGTGGTGGTGATGCTGATGATGACACTGCTATTTCTGTTGTGTCTGATTTAATACGTTTGTGGAAATGAAATAGTTTTGCTGGAATGACGAACACTTTTCAGTGAAAAAAAAAGGACGGAACGAGACCGAAAACAATCAACTTTTGCTTTCTACGGTTGCTCAAGAGTGATGCTACAATAATCACTTTTTGAATGGTTTCCACTTAACAAAAACAGCTGTTTTCCTGGAATATTCTGTCGTTATCGACTTGAATAAATAGTAGAATACTTTGGCTCAAACATGTCTTTCTGGAGTACACGGAGCTGGAATAATAATAGATAAATATTTTGCAATTGGAAAAACAACTCTTCAAGATTGGGAGAAAGAAATGAAGAAAGGTGGGACAGAGAAGGAAAGATTAAAAGAGACAGTCATTTATGAAAGAGGAGAGAAAGAAAGAAATATATAGAAAAGAAAGAACGAAAGAGAAAGGAGGGAGAGGAGGAAGAAGAGAGAAATAGAGAGGAGTGGCTGCCATTGAGTAAAGAAATAAGAATCAAAGAAATAAAAAAAGACAGAAAAGAAAGAACAAAAAGGCGGAAAGTCAGGAAAGAAAAGAAAGCAAAGAAAAAGGAAGAAAGGGTCAAAAAAGAAAGAAAGAAAGAAAGAAAGAAAAACAAAGAAAAAACATTCATTGATGAATGAAAGAAACAAAAGAAAGAAAAAAGAAAAATGAAAGAAAAGACATAGCAAAAAAGAAAGAAAAAGAAACAAAAAGAAAGAAAGAAAAGAAAAAGCAAAAATGAAAGAAAAGAAGGAAAGGAAAGAAAGCAATACGAGAAAAACAGACTGAAGGAAAGAAAGTAAAAAAAAAGTGAAAGAAAGTCATGAATAAGGAAAGGAAGTTGAAAGAAAGAAAGATATGAAAAGTAAGAAGAAAGAAAGAAGGACACATATTAACAAACAGAGACATGAGAGAAAAAGAGATGTGAATGAAAGAAAACGAGAAAAACTGAAGGAAAAAAAGAAGAAAAAAAACAACCAAACAAATAAACAAACAAAAACACCAACAAAAACAATAAGGGAGTAAACTAAAACAAGGCGAAGGAAAAAAAGGAAAGAAGACGCAAGGAGAAATGTACTGGGAGACTATTGAAGTCTGTGTGAACATCCCAAAAAGACTAATCACCAATTACGACCGGACCAAAAATTGCCAACAAATAGTCAAACAATTATTGCTTCGCCCATTATCTTGTCTGATACGAAGACCTTGATTTCAGTTCCTTTCCTCTTCGTCAGCCAAAGTGTAGAAAACCATCCTGCATTTTTGTACACGGACATTTTTTCTGAAACATTTGTATCCTAAAACAATTGTGTCAGCAAGATAACGACTTGGTCGTCTCTTTTTAAATTCCAAATTACTCCAAAATATTTCATTTTGCACCGGCTATAAACAATTATTTTCTTTCGTTTATTTTTAAGCCATTGTGATGAGAATAACCAAAAATTATTATTAGAATGAAGGTAAATAATGAAGTAGAGTCCAGATTGATACAATGATTTATGAACAATATTTTAATAACCGTAGCCATCAAAGGTGGTGAAGTGTTCTATCTCTTTGTGTATGTATGTGTGTTTGTGTATGTATTTGTGCACTTTTTTCATGTTTGTGTGTTTCTGTGCTCTTGGCCCTGCGGTTTTATTGATAGACTTAAAAATTGGCATCAGTACTCCACTTGACAACTTCTGAAGATGATTTGGGAAAAATCCTTTTTTTCACCCTTTGGGGTCCCATTCTGGCTGGTTTAACAACAGCATTCAGATTTCGCAAAATCTAGATGTTTCTAGATTTTCTTTTTATCCATATCAGATGTTTTCCAATTGAAAACATCAGTGAGGCCATGGATCGAATTTATTCTGAACCTTACTTTTACTTTGATGACTTCAAAATGCGACGCTACGATTGTCCTTTTTATTGACTGTGATTGCGAGTTTTTGTTATGAGTAAATCTTTCGTTTTTTACATTATTCTTCATGATGTAACCCCAAGGAAAAAACATTATGTTGGAGCGGCAAACCCATCAGTTCGATTCCTGCAGCGGCCCCGTTTTAGGTTGTGTCTTAACCGTGAAATGGAGGGAGATCATTTCAAATAAGAGTTTTTATATGATACAATGCAATATATAATCATTTTATGAGATCATATATCCATGTGGTAATATATATATATATATATATATATATATATATATATATATATATATATGTATATATATATATATATATATATATATATTCTTCTCTTTCTTGCCCTTTCCTTTTTTTCATTTCGAGAATTGATTTCTAAAAAATTATACGACGTAGTGTAACGAAAAAAAAGTCCTCTTTCTTCGCCCTCTCACTCTCTCTCTATCCTTCATTTCTTACGAACGCTTTTAACCGATTCAAAAAAATACTCGGAACGAAAAACATTTTGTTATTCATAAAACTGTCGGTTTTTGTCCCAGTTAAAAAAAAGAAGACATTTCATTCGAAACAACCTGATACACATAAGAATGACGTACTTAAGCCAATCCTTATACACATGGATTTTATCTGGAAGCCAAATAACTAAGTAACAGAGATAAAAAAAAGATGATTTTGTTTCTTGTTTGTTTTTTATCTTAAATAATAATAATATAACAGTCTTTTGAGGAAACTGAGTGAACAAAACGAAGGTCAACTGCCGGGTTGATCGGTTTTTTGTCAGTTTGGGATTGGCTCGTTTTATGCAAGTTAATTTCAGACTCTCTGTCGGAAACAGTTGTGACGGAATTCGCCGTGAAAAATACCCGCAGTCGAAACCTTGATGAACGAGCAATCAGTTGATCTGTTCACAAATTGATACGCCAAGCCGCGTCTCAACTGAAGGTCATCGATTAAACAGAATTACTTGAACTTCTTTTGAGCGACAGATTACACAGTGTAACGTTAATATTTCTACGTTTTTTTGTTTGTTTTTTTTTGTTCTCAAGTAATCAGTGTTATTTCCCGACTGATGATGGCTAGAAAATATAGTATGGCTAATATCATTGTCGTATTCTCTCTGCATTTGCGCCTTGGACGGTAGTATTTTTTTTTTAACTGTTTATATGGACACAAGTGCCGATATTTACTCACAGAACAATTGTACATGAGTAGCATTGTCCCAATCACAAAGTTTAAGGGGAACAATTGGTATACTTGCAGTACTTTCTACACATAGGAATTGGAAAAAAACTCTCACTTCACGGAAACGAAAACCACGTGGTACAGGAACAAAGGTGAATGCTTTGCTGCAGAAATATAAGAGGTCATAGGTTATCGAGCCATTTAGAAGATCTCGATAGCCAGTTGCGTAGTCTTAACGAGACAATCCAAACGATCAAAGACTATCGTACAGCGCATAGGCGAACAGACACTCTCCCGTGGGGTCTCTCAGGCGACTACAAGACATCATTGAGTAAGGTTGTGCACTGTGTGACCGCCAAATCAACAATGATAGATCGAGTAGATTCCTCAAATCAAGGGCTGAGTATTTTGGGGGATAATTCCGAATTGTGCGTATCTTGGTTTGTTTATATCTATCTATCGAGCAAACTAAATTTCAATCTGTTTATATTTATCTAAGGTTGTTCATATCTATCTATATGTGTCAGTTCATATCTATCTGCTTATATCCATCCATCTATTAGTCTGTTCATATCTATCGATCCCAGTTTGTTCATATCAATCTATCTATCTATATCAGTCTGTTTATATCTATATATCTATTTTCATTATCTATTTCAGTCTGTTCATTATCGATAAATCTATCCAACCGTCTCTGTTCATTATGGATTAAAAAAATTACCTATCGATATTTCAGATCTATCATTCCAACTATCTATCTATCTATCTATCTATGTTTACATAAATATGTTTTATCCATCTATCTATCTGTCTCAGTTTTTTCATATCTACCTACCCTAATCTGTTCATATCAATCAACCTATCTAAATCTGTTTATATCTATCTATTTGTCTATCTATCTGTGAGTTATCTATCTACGTACAGTTCATTATCTATCTATCCCAGTCTCTTCATTATCTATATATCTATCTATCCATCTATATCTCCATCATCGATGAAGAAAATATCCATTGATAATTTAGATCGATCTACCAATATCTATCTATCTCTGTTTATTATCTATCCCAGTTTCTTCATTATCGATATATCTATCCATCCATCTCTGTTCATTATTGATGGAAAAAATATCTATCGATGTTTAACATCTATCTATCCATCAATCAGTTCACAACTCTTTATCCATATCCATCCATATATTAATCTATCTGCCAGTTCATATCTAACTACTGTTCATTGCCCATCTATCTATCTCAGTCTCTTCATTTCTATGTATCCGTTTATCTATGTACCTATCTATCCAAGTCTCTTTATTATCAATATATACATCTATCCATATCTGTTCATTATTGATGGAAAAAATATCTATCGATGTTTTAGATCTATCTATCCATCTATCAGCTCAAGTCTATCCGTTCATATCCATCCATATATTAATCTATCTGTCAGTTCATATGTATCTATCGACTGCTCATTATCTATCCATCTATGTCAATCTCTTTATTATCTAGATATCCATCCATCTCTGTTCATTATGGATAAAAAATACCCATCGATATTTCAGATCCATCACTCAATCTACCCATATATCTATCAGCTCACATCATTTTGTTCTGTGTATCCATCTATTCATCTCAGTTTTGTTTATATCTACCTACCCCAGTATGTTCATATCAATCAACCTTTATTATCGATCCATCCCATCTATATATCTATCTATCCATCTCTTCATCATCGATGAAGAAAATATCTATCGATATTTTGAATCTATCTATCTCAGTCTTATCATATGTTTCTATCTCTCCCTATTTATCTCTGTTTATCATTTATATCAGTCTCTTCATTATCGATATATCTATCCATCCATCTCTGTTCATTATTGATGCAAAAATATCAATCGATATTCTACATCTATCTATCCATCGATCAGTTCACATCTATCTGTTCATATCCATCCCTCAGTTAATATATCTATCTCTCTGTCACTTCATACCTATCTATCTACTGTACATTATCTATTGTCTCTTCATCATCTATATATCTACCTATCCGTCTCTGTTCATCAGCGATAAAAAATACCTATCGATATTTTAAATCTATCTATCCATCTATCTATCCATCTATCTCAGTCTCTTGATTATCGATATATCTATCCATCTATCTCCGTTCATTATTGATGAAAAAAATATCTATTGATGTTTCACATCCATATATCAGTTAACATTTATCTCTTTATATCTGTCTGTCTATTAATCTATCTATCTGTCGCTTCATATCTATCTATCAACTGTTCATTATCTATCTATCTACTGTTCATTATCTATCTATCTGTCTCAATATTTTCATTATCTATATATCTATCAATCCATCACTGTTCATTATCGATAAAAAAATCTATCGATAATTTAGATCTATGTATCAATATATCTACCTACCTATCTATCTCGGTCTTTTCATTATCGGTATATCTATCAGTCCATCTCTCTTCATAATTGATGAAAAAAATATTTATTGGGGTTTTAGATCTATCTATCAGCTCACATCTATCTATTCATATTAATCTATCTATCCTATCTGCCAGTTCATATCTATCTATCTACTGTTCATTATCTATCTATCTGTCTCAATATTTTCATTATCTATATATCTATCGATGGATCAATGTTCATCATCGATAAAAAAAATCAATCGATAATTTAGATCTATGTATCAATATATCTATCTACCTATCTATCTCAGTCTTTTTATTATTGATATATTCATCAGTCCATTTCTCTTCATAATTGATGAAAAAAAATATCTATCGATGTATCTATCAGTCCATCTCTCTTCATAATTGATGAAAAAGATATCTATCGAGGTTTTAGATCTATCTATCAGCTCACATCTATCTATTCATATTAATCTATCTATCCTATCTGCCAGTTCATATCTCTCTATCTACTGTTCATTATCTATCTATCTATCTATCTATCTATCTCGGTTTCTTCATTATCGATGTATCCAACCATTTATCTCTGTTCATTATTGATGAAAAAAAGATATTTATCGATATTTTACATGTATCCATCCATCCATCTGTCTATCTACCTATCTATCTCAGTCTGGTCGGCTCAGATGCCCATCCAATTGATGATTCATCATCTTCCGTATAAGATCTTTGAAGTGAAATCGATACATGAAAAACTCATCTAGCTTTCGGAATCATCAAGCGGAAGAAACATTTGATCCGTCATCTTCGTTCAAATCAACGCCTCAACAAGAAAAACCTGCCCGCGTTTAGTACATCAAAATGTTACTGTTTTAGACGAAACGGCATCAAATGTTTCTGAAGGAACAACCATTTTTCATTTCATGTACAAAAGCAAAACAATCATTTCTGTCTGAATTTTCTGAGTCGACGGATTATTATATGGAAAATTATTGAAAAAGAAAGACGAACGGAAGAAAAAAAAAACAAGATCCAACCTTTGTATACGGATGGTTTATCCGAGGAAGGCCATTGAATGGATGGATCAAAACGTTGTGTAAACAGCTGAGCTGTGTATTATCTGAAAAACGTATAACAATCGTTTTGCACATGCTGAGCTCTGATAACTTCCTCAGTAGGCCTAGCGTAGAATTGAACTCTATATTGGTACCATTGATTCGGAAAGATCAAATATTAGATTCAAGTTCCAAAATCACACCACTTGATCGTCCTTTGTGTATATAAGCTTTCATTAAGAATAGCAGCTGGTTGTGAGTTCAATCCCTGGTTCAGGGAGTTGGATCAATATACCCTAGTTCAGCAGAAGTGGCATCACAGTTAACAAAAAGGAAGAAATAATAAATACAAGATATCCCCTTGCATGGATAGCGGAATAAGAACAGCATGGGTCGCCAATTGAATGAAGGGGCTAGGTCAAAATTTATAAGACGTTATCGAATAAATCAGGTAACTCGAGAAGGTCGGAGGGTAGTTCGGTCGAGGATTACTACAAAAAACACAGAACAAGATTCCAAATAGGCCAGAGTATAGAAATGAATAAATTAAATTAAATTAAAATGAATTTTTTTTAAAAGAGAAAAAGAAAAAGGAAGAAAAACTATAAAGGGAAGATACCCACCCCCGCTAGATAGGCCATAAAACATAAAAACAAACGATTAGATCCCAAGACAGTCCGGCCCCCGATGATGAATTCTTGCTATTCCAAGCTGGGTTCGAGGGTAGTACTCTTTAGCAAGGTAAAATGAAAAAGATATATTTTTCTACTGCTAAAAGTAACCTGTTGCCCGAACCATAGCAAGAGATCAAGACTTGATTAGTAAACCAAAACTTTTGTATTATTTTTCTGATTTATTCCATTCACTTGTCCACTAATCCAGCTTTGATTGTTGACATGCAATTTGATTTCTTTCAAAAGAGTATTCAAACGCGGGCTCCAGAAGTATAATAAAATAATCACTTTCAATTTATCCAGTCATTCGTAAGTACATACCTCCGTAGATGAGATATACGCTTCCTGCACTGCTCAAACACATTGGTTCTGCTATTGACAATGATCTTACCACCCACTGATCTATTAATGATTTTTTTAGTAAGGAAAATCTTTGTTCACTGAGTTAACGGAAATAAATCAAGCTAAACGCTAAATCGTCTACCCTTTAAACTTTTCTTTCTAATTTGTTCCTCAAGTTTGTTTTGGAATTCTAAAAATATCTTTTAATTTTCTCAAAAGTTATAAAATCTAAAATTTCTATTTTTTGTTCTTATAATATTTTCCCTTTGAATAAAGTTTAAAAAACATATCTGGTTAGTCACTCAATAGAAACTGTCATGTGATCAAACATCTTCTGGTAGCATGTAGTGTTGGGGGTAATCAATTAAACAAAAAAATAGTGCTGGTAAAAGAATAATATACTTCCCTCACCTTAAGTTAGGCAGTGATCAGTAAACTTTCCGAATATAAGAAATGAATATAATTTTGAATTTTACAGAGTACGAACTAGGTGACCGATTTAGCACAAACTTACATTGTAAATTACTCTTTATTTTAGGGAGATTTTCAAAAAACAATAAGACTCTCTTTGTGGACATTATATTAGGTAAATGATTAAATCTTCAGCTCTCCAGTTCTATTGGCGTGACCCACTGCGCAAACACATAAGTATATGGATAGCTAGGAAGCAAGCCAGAGCCACTTAGAAACTGCAGAAACCTCTGTTGGTTGATGGTTTCTACAAATACTGTATCTATAAGAATAATTATGGACAATATTAAAAAAAAAACCATCGGGGGCCCTTTTTTTTTCTTTACCTTGTATTTTGGGGGCTCCTCGTACGTGAAAATCTTTTTCTACCCATTCTAAAGAGAAGAATAAAAGAGAATAATAAACGCGAAAAAAAATTGGATCCGACTTCCTGATTGTGGGTTTTTCCGTGTTTTTGTTGCGTTTTAAAATATTGATCAGTTACGATTTCCTGCAGCGGGGAAGTATTTTTTTCCCTTTGTAACTTTGGTTGTCGGTTTTGGAGGTCGAAGATAATCAAACAATAACAGTTGGATACCGAGTGTATTTTGTTCTGCTAACGTCGGCAACTTTCAGGCAATTTTGTAAGGAATTGCTGAAGATAGTTTCAACCTTATGTGTCTTGAACGAAACCCCCTCTCAACATAATCAGGTTTCTTTCCTTCTTTTTCTTTCTTTTATTTTTTTTCGCTCCCTACTCCTACCCCTCTCTTTCTTTATCCCACTCTCTCTCCTTCTCTCTCTCTCTCTCTCTCTTTCTGTCTCTGTCTGTCTCTCTCTCTCTGTCTCTCTGTCCCTCTTTCTCTCTCTCTCTGTCCCTCTCTATCTGGTTCAGTTTTTTTCACCATTTTCTCATTACGTACAAGGCTGGAAGACAACACATCTATTAATATAGAGTATTAATCGCATCAATTCCCGACCATTGACAATCCCTTCGTGTTTTTTTTCAGTGCATTGCTCTCGTAAAAACCATCATCTATGCATTTTTATTGAAATGTAGAAGCTACATTTTCTGTGCGATAATTTCATTAATTCCTGGCCTCTGACAATCCCTTCTCCCATGATTTGCGATTCGTTGCTACAGTAAAAACCGTTATCAATACAGTTCCATCAATACATCCTATGAGCATTTATGCAAAACTTTTCTCTATTATTCTGTTTTAACTGCGTCAGAAGATCGCAGAATTGTTCATTGAGACAGCTTGCTTGACTGTCGCTCTGTTCTTAACTGTATCTAATTCTACTCACACCAGGAAGTGATAAAAAGCAGAGATTTCAAATCAGCTATTTTTTGCTAGATTTAACCGATTTTCTTTCTATTTAGACGGAGAAAATCTGCGATAGCAAATAGCCAAAAAATCCGTCCGTTTAGGGAAGATAATCAGCTGATTTTATTTTATACTTAAATCAAAACATATTTTCAATAATTTAAGCCATAAAGTTACCTCAAAGCCCTATTTTCTGAGTAATGGTTGCATCAATTCCTGACCACAGACAATCCCTTTCTTCCTGTTTTTCAACGTATTTATACAGTAAAATCATTACTAATCTATTTACATTATATATATATGATAACCTCATTCTGTCAGCAACACTTGCATCAAATTCTTTCCTTTATGATTTTCAATTTATTCTTGTAGTAAAATTATAAGCAATACATTCACATTATACACTTAATAGCGCTATTCTTTGAGAAATACTCGTCTTTTTTCTGGCAACCGAACATTCTGTTTTTCCTAAACTTCAATATATTTCTATCGAGAAATCATTCATATAAAGCGTATATTACTTTTACTTACCCAATCATCATGCATGATTCAAGTTGAAACATCATTTGATTCACTGCCAGAGCCAGAGACCCTGTCGGTTCAATCTATAAAGCTTTCTCTTACTAGTTCGATTTCCCCAAAGCTACATCGCTTCTTCGTGGTCAACTCCTTTTAAAATCTGTATTACTGGAAAGATACAGTACATCATGAGTCGAAACAAATCCAGTTAGCATTTAGGGAATTTGTTATTTACCAGCGATGGATAAATAACTGGGTAGACAGAGCTCTGTGGCCATCGCTGGCAACTAGTTTCGGATTCCAAACCAGGGACCAGGCCCCCTTCAGGCAAGCAACTCATTGTGGGACACGAAGAGCCCTGTGTAGTATACAGAGCACCCTGGGCATCAGCTTCATCCTAGTCTGTCCCCAGCTATTCTATGTCTTGCCGCTGGACCCAGGCATAGAGGGGTGAGAATATGATGTTGACAATGGGCGTAACCCTTCTTTATTATAATCAAGACCAAGTAAAAGTCATGACTTCAGACCCGACGGTGGGCATCGTAGCTGCTACTCAATTAAAACTAAAGCTACGTTGACTACAAAGAATGAACATAATGGTTGTGGACGTTGGGTGAGGTCAAACAGGCCATAACCTCCTCCCTGGACCAAACCTTCTCAACCGAGGAGAGGTGGTTGAAAGTTGGAACCTCATAGTCAATAAAGGATAATCGTGCAATGCTATTGTTTAATGTAACCTAACTTAATAAACCTATATAAAAGATGCTATTATTATTCACTGAGAACCGGGTTGCTGCTAAGATACATTCTGAACATATCCTTTTGCACCTACCATAGAATAGTGACAGTGGACGTCTATGAAAATGATGAAGATTCGTAGATGACGTGCAGATCTGGACGTACAATATTAGCAGTCTTACCCATTAATTATAACGAAAACTGATTTGCTATCAACAATAACTAAATAATAGTACCTAAAAAGTAAAAGTATGAAGATGTAGTGAGTGATGCCAGTGTGATTTCCACCACAGGGTGGCCTTCTTGTCTCAGCGTGGAATAGTCTGGAAAATATCCCCATGTATGAAATAATCATGGAATCATATGTTAGACGGGTCACTGATAATGGTCTTATCCAATCATTTGGCATCATTTCATTTTTCTATCCTTTATGGATTATACTCGTGAAGAAGGCTGCAGAAAGGAATAGCAGAAATGTTTTGATAACAAAAGCAAAACAGGCTTGGCTGCGCGTGGGTCAAACTTCTTTCCTTCTTTAAGAACTAAAACGTAAACAAAACAGAATTTCTCCATACAAAATTATTCCAAGCGTAAATATCCTTTTTTAATTCCTTTATTAGTCAGAAATAAGTTGTAAAAAGAATAAAAAATCTTTTAAATTTGAAACAAATAAAGTACAAAGAACACGGTTTTGAAATTAACCATCTTTTTCTCAAATCTGTCAGTCTTCTTACCTAAGAACAGATATACGACAATTAATTTGTTATATTTGTTTAGTGAAATAAAATATATTCAGTTCTGTTCTATTCATCGTATCGAAGAAATCTGACACTGTTTGTGTTTATTTCATCATTAGTTTTTGTGTACATCCTTGTTTTATGCATAATGATCAACGGATTTTGGTGACGTAATATCATTACTCTACGAAAACAATGTCTAGATTTCGACAACAACGAATTAGTTCAACAGTCTAAACCTAGCTCACCTCTGTAGTTAATGAGCTCATTATAAAATAGAAAATATTTTTTGGTGTGTCCAACATCTCTATAACTTACTTTGTCTGTTCCCACTTGAAAGATGCCTTTTATCCCCTTTTATCTTCGATTATCGTGATAGAAAAAAAATTTCAGTTTCCCTCTCAATGGTACGTTTTTTTTTTTGTCACCGAAGAACAATCATTTATTATTTCTTAATCAGTACTCATGATATACATAAGATTACATCATCAGTGTTCACGAGCATGGGATCATAGATTTAAATTGTTTTTTTTATATAATCTATTCAATTTACCGTTTCACTTGTAGATGCCCCCCTTATCTGCGATTTCTCTCTCAATAGTCCCCTTATCCGAGGTTTTCCTCCCAGAAATACCGGGACACATTACTGGAATTCTGTTCTTGGTTCTATCTTTCTGGCAGTATCTTTTTTCTGTGTCAAGAATTGATTTTTTCCAAAAGGAATTATACGACGTGATGTGACGTTAAAAAAAAGAACAAATATTTATCTTCCTTTGCTCACTCACAATATTGTATCTTATTATCTTTACCAACGCCTTTTCTCTCACTTATTATCCCCTCTCTTATAGAGATAACAGCTTTATTTCTTTTCAAGACCACTTTCTATCTAACTCTCACCAGATCATTTATTTCCTCAAAAACGCAGTTAACCAATTCAAATCTGGTCTTGACTTGTGATTATTTCCGTTCTTACGTTGCAGATAAAAATCATCATTTGTTTAATGACAATCAAATGTGCACAAGCCTGACATGGTTATATCCCAAACATAAAAGATATATTCCTTTCTTTGGATGATTTGGACACCTTTAGCGGCTGGAATAGAAGATTTCATGTCATTATTTACAGTGAAGTCTAGTCAAAGTGATCAAACTTTAATTCAAAGAAAAAAAAGAATTCAGTAGGGGATCATATAACTGTATTCAAAACCAATCAAAACTAATAGGAAACATTATATATTTGCATACAAAGTTATATCTGCGTATGCAAGATATTATGATGGGCTCACAATAAATATCATTGTACACGAGGCAACGGAAAGGGTACACAAGGCAATGTAACAAGCATATATTGGTGATCACAAGACAATTTTTGAATCATAGGGCAGTTAGTGGGGAGAACTGTACAACTTTTTATTCGTTGGCAATTTACCAACGTTTTGATTCTGCAATGTTTACAAACAGCGCACTGTCCATTCCGGTCTTACCTCATAAAAACTTGCAGTGGAGGGTAAATCTGTTGTTTCAATTCAATAAAAACATTTCCTGTACGACCAAGTGATGTATATATATATATATATATGTGTGTGTGTGTGTGTGTGTGTGTGTGCAAATTTCAACGGTATCGACATTTTTGCAAGAATATTAAACCGACAAAAATGTCGATAGCGCTCGACGGAACTTACATACAGAGAGAAGTGATATATATATATATATATATATATATATATATATATATATATATATATATATATATATATATACGACCGAATTGTTATCAAATCTGCGAAAAAAATATTTCTCTATTATATATATATATATATATATATATATATATATATATATATATATATATAAGTATGTACTGTATATATACGTAGGTACATCTATAAGCCCATTGCCTGAAGATGAAAAAAGCATTTACTTTACTCAATAAATATTTATTTTTAACATAATCGCCTTTCTTCTCAATTCACTTATTTCAGTGGTGAATATTAATCACGAAGATCGAACATTATCCAGTGAAATGTCTGATGTCATGTATGAACGACCTGATAGATAGATAGATAGATAGATAGATAGATAGATAGATAGATAAGTGTGTATAGACTAAGAGATAGATGTGAACTGATAAATAGATAGATGTGAATAGATATATTTAGATATATAGCTGTAAGACAAAATACCGTAGACAACTGCAGGAATAAAAGAAAAAAATTGATAAAATAGAGTCTTGATTTATTAAATAACCAAACACATGTTCGCGTTAAGACTATTTTGCCTAAAAACCTGACTCATGCATTTAAATGAGAAAACAAATTCTCCCTCGCACAATCGAGAGGAATTCATTGGCGGCGAGTGAAAATGGAGGCTAGGAGCGGCGGACCAAAAATAATTAGAAATAACACAAATTCACCAAAGATGGCTCCTATCTTTTCTTTCTTTCTTTCTTTTTTTTCGTCCCTCCTTTTTTTTTTCCTTGGTGCGAAATAATTTCTATGCGTAGTCCAAAATTTAGTTTAATGGAAAAATCTCGAAGCCTTGAAAGCTTTTCTTTATAGTTCGCTTGTTGTTTTCTTTTCATTTTTTTTTTTTGTTTTGTTTTTGTTTTTTTTTTTTTTGGTTTCGTTTCGTGTTTTTTTTTTCTCCTTTTTAGTATTCCATATCAGGAGAATTTTGACAAACTCCAGAACTGGAGTTGATCTTATTTTTCTAACGTAACAAGAACGAGGTCAACAGCAACAAAAACAACCCTCAGCGAAATTTGGGGTGTGAACCAATGTAAAAAAATCTCACATTCCTTTACTATAAATAAGTACATCTATACACAAATGTATACGTTTTTTTAATTTTTTTTTATCTATTATGTATACACTGCAAAAGTTACAGTAATTGTCTCCAGTCAGTATAGAAGTTCAAGTGGAGTATGACCCTGAAGCACCCAGTACTGTATTTGACTTTCTTCTTTGTTTAAAACGAAAATCGCGTGGTTGCTAGGGTTTTATGAGTTCTTGTCTGGATAGAAAAGACTAATGGTATTCTTGAGTTCTTCTAACTTCACTGGGTTTTGACTGTCAGCGCTAGGTTTGAAAAACATTTGGAATGGAACAATAAAAATGACACGTACTAACTTGAAGAGTAAGTAATTGTGAGCTGTAGGTGTTTTAATGTAATCGGAGATGCAATTCCGTTTTTTCTTCTACCGAAGAATTTAGACAAATTTCGAAGTACGAATTCAAATTAGGATACAATACTGCCCAAGCTGCTGATAACGTCAACAAAGTACTTGTAGTGAACACTACAACAGCTCGAACTGTTCAGCGCTGCTTCAATAGATTTTAGACTGGAATTGTAGATACGAATAATAAGCCTCTAAGAGGCCAAAATTCGTTCGTAATGATGAGTAATTATCGATAGCAGTTGAAAACGATTGGAGTACCTTGCAGGGACCTTAGGAATTTAATAATGAACTTATCACATTATCTCACAGCAATGGGAAAGATTAAAAAATGGTTCCTGCAGGAACTGAATGAAATACTCCATGACATTCAAATATATTTCACAATTCAGCTGACTGTGTCAAAATCTTTCAGCGTCCTCCATATTTACCCGACTTTTTCCCCCTACCGATCATCATCTTTTCAAGCATTTGAACCTCATATCCGTGATTAAAGGTTCAATAATATTGAAGCCATAGTTCGCGTTGTATTTGAATTAACGCAGTTTTTTTTAAAAAAAATTTAAGTTGATCAATTCGCCCCCAAAAACTAGACTCGTGCATTTAAATAAGAAAAGAATTTCTCTCTTTGCAATATCAGGGAAGGTCAACTGTGTGGGTGGTCGTTGAGGATTAGGGGTGGTAACCACGTCTGTTTTACGAGAACATTATTAGAAAAGCAACACCAACAGCAAAATTTCCTGGTGCAGAATTATTTCAATGAGTCGTCAGAGTTGAAAAGAAAAAAACATTTTATCATTTCATTTTTTTCTTGTCTTCTATCTTGAGATATAATTCGACTTCTTTGTTTGCTTAAAACCAAAATTATAGAGACATTGGTTTGCAATTGTCACTCCAAAGTTAGCGGAACACAAAATTTGACAAATAAGAAATAAACGGTACTAACTTTAATATATATATATATATATATATATATATATATATATATATATATATATATATATATATATACGGTCTGACGATCGCACAGGCATGTAAATGAAGTCATTGCAAAGCACTGAATAACCTCTTGTTTACGTATGCTCGATTCTCTGGAACACTCTTCATTCAGAGAGAACTCAACTCTCTCTCTCTCTCTCTCTCAAAAAAAAAATATATATATATATATCGTAGTGAGTCCACTGCTAGACGAAAATCACACGTCCTTCCATGACGACTGCGATTGTGCTGACATCTGCTACATCTTACACTCAAACCTTTTTATCTCATCTATCAATTTTGTGTCTGCTCTTTTCCTACCGCGTTTACAGTCTCTTGGGCAACAATTGTTTAGAATTATGTTCCGTCCGTTTTAATTTCGTCTGGCTTAGTGTCTAGCCCTCCCTATTTTGTTGTTGTTGTTAATTAATTGTTTTTATGATATCCCTCTCTCGTTTTCTCCCTGATCAGGTTGATATTTTTCTCTTCCTCTGTTAGAGTTATCCCTACCATCATTGCTCTCTCGATGGCGGGCTGTGCAACACACACGTACACACACACACACACACACACACACACATATATATATATATATATATATATATATATATATATATATACATACATACACGTTTGTGTTTGTGTGCATATACAGGTACAATAAAAATCATACACGATAAAATCTATATTTTTTCGTAAATAATATATATATATATAAACCCTACTTCATGTCATTATTTCGTGGTGATATTATCTTCAATTTTTTTATGAAGTATCGTCAACTAGTATCAATTTTAGACGAGCATTTCTTTCATCTTAATTTCACTTTCTTTTCATTGCAACTACTCACACGGTCAGTAATATCATCTTGATTTATTTTTATCCGATGAAACATTGTCGACCATTATTAATTTTTGACTAGCATTCCCTCCATCTTAATTTTAGTTGCGTTTTATCACAACTCTTCAGACCATCATTCTACGGCAATTAGTAAAGTTTGTTTCTATATTTTTATCTTTATTCCTGGTGCGGAGTCATCACGGTGCGTAATCAAAAATTTAGTTTAATGGAAAAATCTCGAAGCACTGAAAGCATTTTTCGTTACGTTTTTTTTTTTTTTGTATCAGATCTTAATTTGACTTCCTTGTTCGTTCAAAACAAACATTATGGTGGCATTTGTTTGTTTCCTGGGGTATTTTCATGAGTTCTGGTCTGGGTTGAAAATACTAATGGTATTGTTGAATACTTGTCAACTCCGTTTCCGAATGTCAGTGTGAAATTTCCGAAACATGAAAATAAAACAATTAAAGACGTTCTAACTTAACATTTAAGTATTTATAAATCTTTCGGTTTCTTTTGACATTTCCACATGTATCTCTATAATGAGGTCGATAGGCCTGTCGGTCGGTCCGTCGCCAATATGTTTCGAATCGATGTTTGGCACATGGTAGAGAGAACCTTTTTAACCCTGCATCTTCACCGGGCTCTAACTTGGACAAAAAACTTAATCAGGTATTTTCCGACGCGGTGGGCTGGCCATGTTGCAAGAATGGCAGACAATCGATGGACATCACGACGCACAACATGGATTCCCCGAGACCACATGCGCAACCGAGGCCGGCAAAATGTTAGATGGAGAGACGAGCTAAACAAGTTCAGGAAGTACTGGCTCCGTGACGCCCATGATAGAGAAGTGTGGCAAATCCTGGGGAAGGTCTATGTCCAACGACGGACGCTAAAAGACTGATGATGATGATGATCTCATGTTTTGGAAGTTTGGTTTTAATTTAGTATACGATTATTATGCAGAACTGGATCCAGACCTTATCGCCATTTGATAAAATCTGATGTCATATATTCGGGGTAAGTTTTTTTTTTCCACCTGGCTTCATATTGGTACTTTTACTCGATCTTCTGAACGGAGATGATTGATGGTTGAGTAGCTCTTTCTGAAGCCAGCATGTTCCCGTGGTGTGTTTTCATATAGCGTTTCGGACAACATAGTGAAAAGACAGGATTCCAAAATCCCATAGAAACTGTTAAAAAACTTGATGAGCTGGACATGTTGCAAGATAATCAGACAACCGCTACAATCACGACTCACAACGTGGATCCCCAGAGATCATATGCGAAACTGTGGCCGATAGAAAGTAAGCCGGCGTGGAGAGCTAGATAAATTCAGAAAGTACTGGCTCTGCAATGCCGATGATAAAGAGGTCAGGCGAATTTTGGGGAAGGTCTAACTGGATAATGATGATGATACTGATACTATAAAGGTACTACTTATACAGGCATACTCCGATATAACGCAGTTCATGATATCAAAGATGCAATTATTATCTTGTTTTATGCGCCCCCGATATAACACAGTTTGTAATATATACATATTGTTCAGATTAACAATATATATTATATTAACACAGGCATCCCTGATACGACTCGGTGAATCTCCTCAGCCTGTTACGGATGACTGGTGTAAGTGAAAGACCTATTGAATTGTAGTAAGTGTAGGTGGATTGTGGACATATTGTTGGATTGATGCCCCTGTTTATTATTGATAACGTGTACATGAGGCCAGTCCCGAAAGTTTATGGCTATTTTGAATATCTTTAGAACTGGTTGTGCGGCCTAGATAAAATTTGGTAACAAATAAAAAGGGAATCTTACTTTGCATACCTGAACTCCCGGGTTACGTAGTCTACAAGCAGATAGCATTGAGAAAGCAGGAGTTTTGCAAGACCGTCACATTCGCTATGATCATTTTACTTGAATATATAATAATAAAGTATTGAGACAGCTGTTTCGTTGGATTACAATTCTTCAGTGTGGCTATAGACTATCCTTTGTCCCATCAAGCATCACGAGGCGGGATCAAAACCTTCTCTTCAGACATAAACCCATGCAGAACTGTACAGTCAGTAAAACTGAATTTAAGCAATATATTTACTTACGCATGATTCCTCATCCACTAGTGCTCTATTCCAGAGTTGGAATATGTATGATTATTTATTTCAGTCGAAGAATCTCGAAGCTCTAATACTTTTTTTCATTGAGTTTTGTCTTTGTTTTCGTATCTGAAAATTTTATTTGGCTTTTTTGTTTGTCTAAAACGAAAATTATGGTGGCATTTGTTTGTTTCTGGGGGTATTTTTATTAGTTCTTGTCTGGGTAAGAAAAAAAAATACTAATGGTACTTTTGAATTCTTTTCAAATTCTTTGGTTTCTGAATGTCAGTGCAGGGTTTGTAAAACATCAAAAAAGAACAACAACAAAGAATGCAGGTCTGGTGAGTCAATCAATAGAAACTGTCTCGTGACTGAAGTCTTTTGGCAGAATGACATCTTAAGTGATGATCAGTTAAAAAAAAAAGAAAATAGGGGTGATAAATTAATGAGTTGGTTTTTAAATCATAAATCTTCCCGAACACAAACTGAGGGATCGATTTAGCATAAACTTACAGCTTGAATCTCCTACCAAAATACCTGTTCAGGTGAGGAAGTATTTTTTTTTCGATATGATTGGGTGTAAATTTATAAATTTCAATCTCTGTAACTTCATTGATGTGCCCTGTACGCGTGACACGTTCATACATCGGGCTGACCTGAAAACTGGAAAAAAAAACTTTACTGACAGTTTAGGCGACAGTTTTCGTTGACAGTTTCTAGAAACGTACTAACACTAGGAGTGAGTATTTGTGAGTTGTATCTTGTTTTTTTTTTGTTTAATTGTTTATGATGTGTATGTATTCTATAGGAGGAGATCTGGCAGTCTGGTTATGGTATATCTCTTTCAATTTTTTATGGCTTTTTGTTTTTCTCTGGAAATTGGTAGACATTTGCATCGCCAGTCCTCTCTGTCGACAGGTTCTAACGTCCATAGATGTTAGTTGATTCCAGAAAGATGAGTCTATATATATATATATATATATATATATATATATATGTATATGTATATATATATATATATATATATATAGAGAGAGAGAGAGAGAGAGAGAGAGAGAGAAAGATATATATATATATATATATATATATATATATATATATATAGTTTGGAAAGCTTTACAGCTTTAAACACTAAATGTACAGAAAAAAATCTCTTTTTTTCCTGAAGTTTGTCATTTCAGTCTATTATCTCTCTACGTCTGTTAATGTGATGTAAGTAAATTTTTCAGTGTTTTTTATGTTTTACACCGAATTTGATATCATGGCACTACGTGTGATTTTTTTTTTTTTACTTGTTGGGATCATCAGTTATTTACCATGGAACAGTTTTGGGGTTTTAAAAATAAAACAGCAGTATCAACAAAGCTCCACGGCAGTTTTGATCTAACACCACCTCCCCTTCGACTATGATTTTAATATATATGTCGTCATGCTATATGTAGTTTACTATTTCCTACCAGTACCATCGTAATGTATTGTTTATGAATGTTATTCTATTTCACGTATTCATTTTTTTTTAACACTGGGCTTACTCACGTAGGTTACCCAAAAACGTATTTGACGATGAGGGAACAATAAGTATAACAACAGAAGTGACTCATTTTTTTGTGTCAATTCTATTCTGTATACATTTATGTATATGAGCGTGTGGCTATTCGTGTGTTGGGGAAAATGTGTCGTTGTATGTAATGGAGAGTTAG
>OY735234.1:39475318-39477818 GCA_963457665.1 Thysanoteuthis rhombus
CCTTCTCCTCCTACTCCTCCTCCTCCTCCTTCTTCTTCTTCTTCTTCTTCTTCTTCTTCTTCTTCTTCTTCTTCTTCTTCTTCTTCTTCTTCTTCTTCTTCTGTTTCATTCACTCTATTCTCAATTTTCAATCTCAGTCCCTGATATTGCCTCTCTCTTTCTTGCTCTCTTTCTTTCATCCTTTTTCCCAATTTCATTCCTCCTTTACTGTTTTAACTTATTTTATGCTTTCTTTTCTTTCTCTTTTTTTTTCTAATTTCTTCCATTCATTCTTTCCTCGTTTTCATTCTCCCTCCTGGGATTCCTTCTTCCTTTGTTCCTTCCATCGTACCACTCACTCTACTCCTTGATTTCATTCCCATTCCCTGGCTTCCCCCTCTCTCCGTTTCTCTGTCCCTTTCTTTCTTTCGTTCATCAATTTCCTTCTATTTTCCTTCGCCAGTTCCCCTTTACCCCCTTCCCCTCCATTTCCACCACCTGTCCCCTTTTTTTTTCTTCTTTCTTTCTCGTACTCTTCTCCCCTGTCACAGCTTTTGTCTTCACAATGGAACGGGAAGCCAGCGAAGCGAATGATTTCCTATTCGAATGAATAAAATTACATCTTGTTTCTCAATAAGGCCTCGTTGATTGAGCCGAAAATCTTGTGTGAAAAATAAAAAGGAAAGACAAGATTCTGAAGAGAAAACTGAAAAATATACAAGATAAGCAAAACAAATATCTATATTTGTACGGGCACTTCAATTCGTGTCTTTAGATATATTTGTATGGATACACACACAGGTGTATTAATATATACACATATACACACGTTGTCAAATAAACATCTCATCTATCTCACTGAGAATATGTATATACTCACACACATAAATATGTATATATGTGTGTGTGTATGTGTGTGTTTATGCGTGCATGCCGTATTTACTAGCGCTTCCACCAGAGTGAGATATGACACAAGGTCGAGTTTAACGTAGGATGGAGCACCCTCAAAAATAGCTCAAGCTTTAAGTCGCAAAAGCGTAAGGACGAGCCCGACCTGTCCCTCATATTGCAATGGGACAGCGCTGCCCAGAGGCGGACTGCTTCCCTGCAGCTGGAGCAAATGATAGAAAGAGAACCCAAAGATGAATCCAAAAGTTCACATTGCGCTTAGCAATGCGCAGCCTCAGTGTCTACTCATCGGCTAATGCATCGCACTTGCACACTCAGTCTTTAGCACACCCATCCAACCAGTCTCCAGTCCTTTTCGATGTCAAGTGTCAGTAACATCACCTTGGACAAGGCCGTGATACAGATTCTACACTTTAATCAAAGCCAAAAGGGCCAGAAAAAAAGCTTTCCAGGTATGCATGCATGCAGGTACTAAAGTTTTTGCACAAGCTTGAAAATGGAATCTCGTAAAAAGATCTTGTCCCTGGTATGTCACAACAGTTGGTGGATAAGGGAATGTTTGACCATGTGAGCGAGCTACTCTCTTAAAAGTATCTTGCCATTCTATATATTATCAGCAAAATGCTGTTAGGGACAAATTTCATGGAGATCAACTAAAAATCAAATTAGTTACCCAATAGATATCGACACTGACCGACACATAATTAAAAAATTACAAAAGGGGTTATTTGATGAATAAGTTATTTTTCCTGCTTTTCTGTTGGACAGTGATCAATGAAACGAAACTAAAAAAGGGGGATGAATTTTGCATAAAAATACATAGCAAATGAATCCTCCCAACTGAAAATATGTTCATCATCAGTCTCTTGACGTCCGTTGTTGGACATAGACCTTCCCTGGGATTCGCTACTTGGGCCTTGCAGAGCAAATACTCTCAGAATTCGTCTTCTGTCGGCTTCTGTTGTACCTGTGATCTGAGGGGATCCATAATTCCTCCATATGCATATTGCATACTTCTCAATTTTCAAGTCTATCTCTTGGTTAGGTTCCATGCTTCAGCTCCATAAGTGACTATTGGGAGGATGCATTGGTTATACACCCTTATTCTTAGGATAAATAGGATCTTCTTATTTTTGAATGTTGAGCTTGCTCTGCCAAAGGCTTGCCATCCTAGTGTGATTCTTTGCTTGATTTCATCTTCTTTTGCGGGTCTCATGGAGATTCGTTGTCCTAAGTAGAGGTAGTGGTCTACTTTCTCCAGTTCTGTGTCCTCAATTTTGATCTTAGTATTTTTATTTCCGATATGGTTGTTGCACATGATCTTCATCTTGCTGAAGTTGACATGTAGGCTGACTTTCTTACTCTCTTCATTTAGTTCATCTATCATCAGTTGAAAGTCCTGTAGGTTCTCTGCAAAAAGGGCAATCTCGTCTGCAAACCTGGGGTTGTTCAAATACTCGCTGTCTTTTTTTATTCCTTTATTCTCCCAGTCTAGTCTTCTGAAGATCCTCTCAAGGCAGGCTGTGAAAAGTTAGGGTGAGCTGGTACCACTTTGTCTTACCCCTTTCTTGAGTTCATGAAGGAGCTCCTGTGACTGTATATATGCTGCAGC
>OY735234.1:39482818-39510318 GCA_963457665.1 Thysanoteuthis rhombus
AGAGACAGCTGTTCCGATATATTACAACTCTTCATTGTGGCTATAGATTATCCAATATCCTATCCAGTACCACGAGGTAGGATTGAAACCTTCACTTCTGACCCAAGGCTAGCATCTTGACTCTGCCCTACGCAGAACTTGACTGTCAGTAAGGTTGAATTTAAGCGATATATTCACTCATGCATAATTCTCCATCCACCAGAGTGCTCTATTCGTAAGTTGGAAGAGCATTGCATAAGCTTATAATGAACGAGTTACCTCAATTGAAGAGTGCTCAACCCTGAATAAGGGGGTGTTAATTATTATATATATATATATATATATATATATATATATATGTGTGTGTGTGTGTGTGTGTGTGTGTGTCGATGATCAATTTGTCTATAATCATAATGTAATTATCAAACAATAAGCGATGAATAAAAAGCAATAAGACAGCGAATTAGTACACCTTGTAACTCCGTCTAATCGATATTTATCAGGTTTGAGTTTGTTAGGTTCAATCCATATATATGATACAGTAAAATTGTGGAACTGAAACTCCAGATTAAATTAAAATCATTGAGTAGTTATGACTAAGTATAAAAAAATGACCAAAGAAGTACTTCTTTTTCAGTATCACAGTCTGCGAATATCTATGAACATCAATACATATACATATATATATATATATATATATATATATATATATATATATATATAGAGAGAGAGAGAGAGAGAGAGAGAGAGAGAGAGTGAGAGAGAGAGATGGGGGAGAGAGATTGATGATCCGATTTGTATATAATCATAATGTAATTATCAAACGAAAAGCAACAAATACAAAGCAATAAAACGATAAATTTGTAAACCTTGAAACTCCGTTTAATCGATACTTATTAACGTTAGGTTGGTCAGGTACAATCCAGATATATATATATATATATATATATATGTATATATATATATATATATATATATATATATATATATATATATATATATATATATACTGCAGTAACATTTTGGAACAACTTTTCAGTAATTTCATGAAATCCCTGTCTACGCAATTGAAATCACTTCAAAATGGGCGCATCTCAACCAAATTTGGTATGCATAACCAATAGAACAAACAGAAGTTTCTGGAGTAAAAGGTGTGAGGATTCGGGGTGAGGAGAAATATTTGTGGGATCTGGGTCTGTGTTCATCCCGATAATAATAACGATCTGATTTCGATCTATCTCTGTATACAGCAATATCTTGCAATCTGCTGATTTTCCATTCGCAGTTCCGATAATTCACGGTTCAGTTTTGAGAAATTTAATGAGAATTTCGGTGTGAGTTATACTGCGTATTTCGAAACACTGCATCAAAAAATACGATATGAAATATAGACAAAATGTTAAACGTTTAGGGAAGTTTTGGGAACCATGAATGTATCATAATAATACTTGTGTAATCAATTCATTCATTTAAGCAATACGTACCCAGTTAAATAATTGTTGTGGCTGGACCCTAAACTAGTTAGTCGAACGGTATTTCAGTCATTAAATTGTTTTTTTTTTAAATCAGCAGCAGCAGCTTTTTACCGCCCGTCGTTGTACATGGACCTTCCCCAAGATTCGCCTGACCTCTCAATCGTTGGCGTCACGGAGTACTTTTTGAACTCATCTCGTTCGTCACGCCTTCATATATTTTGTCGGTCGCAGTTAAGCATGTGATCTCTGGTAATCCAAGTTGTGAGTCGTGATGCCCAAGAATGTTGGAAGAATGGCAAACAACTGGTGGCCATCATGACTCGCAGCATGGATCCCCACACTGAGATCACATGAATAACCGGGTCCGGGAAAGTACGAGACGCCAATGAGAGAGAGAGAGATGTGGTTAATCCTGAGGAAGGTTCATATCCAACGACGGACGTTTGAAGATTGATGATGATGATAACTGCAAAAAGTATAAAGATAGTCGTAAGGATAAAATTCCTACTGCCTGTTCACAGAATTTCTGAGCAGTTTAAGGCTGGCTTTACGATTTTGACTGGAAAACAAATTGATTCCGTCATAATTGACGTATCTGTCACCAAAAAGGTCAAGTTTTAGAATTAAAAAAAAACCTTTTCTGTATGCTTTACAGAAAATATTTCATTTATTTGTACATTTACTATTTTGGAATGTGAAGTGTTTGCTTATTGTTTATGGTACAAGATTTATGGGTTCAAGGGACTGAAAGAGTTTGTATTGTAATTGGCAAAAAAAAAATTTCGCCGATTTTTGTGTTCACGGTAATGCTTATGCTTAAAGTTTGATTCACTTAACTAAATTTTGCATACACACTCAATGGATTCTCGAGAGGATTTAAGTAGATGATTGCTTTTTATTTTGATTTTGGGAAAATAATTTGATCCAAGAAATCATGACGGAGATGATTTTTCAAATAAGGTATGATTCAGTGAACAGATAGTCGAAATCTATGATCTTTTTCCTCGGGTAGGAACAAGCAAAATGATATTTGGATTCTATCTGATCAAACAATTTGATCTAGAACTAGAACTAGAACTAGATGAAAATTCGGGTCTATGGGCTGATCTTCAGCTAGCCTTAAAAGTGTAGTTTATGTGATTAGCTTTTTATCTATTATTCCCCGACTGTGCGTTCTAAATCCGATTATCATTGATATTCTGTCTAGGGGAAGCCAAAAGTAAGTAGCACCCAATGAGGATTAAATTCGTAAAAGTATGGAACCTTCATTTAATAGTAATGGAAAAAAAACTACAGTAGGGCAATGACCCTTTAAGACTCTCTAAAAATCTAACCTTAGGACTTTCAACTTCTTAAAACGGACTGCAAAGTCCTCCTTCGGGATCGCCAATATTTGTCGTGTTCTTCGTATCGTACTGCATGTCTGAAATCTCCATTTCAACGATGATTTGGGTATGGGAATAACCAAAAGTTGCTTGGGTCTAAGGGTGGTCGTTGGTAGACATAAGTGATGCACGCTCCCCTGCCCAACCAACAAAAAGAAATCCTGTCCGGGACGTAATAAATGACGAGCTCCCTCAATTCGATCTCACTGCTGAGTAATACCATAAGGGAGTGTACACACACCTACGATAAGATAATACATTTTCAACAAGGCTGAGCGACCCGTTCCGGCAATATTTAAAATGGAAGAATACCTGGGCAGATCTTGTACATATATATATATATATATATATATATATATATATATATATATATATATATATATATGTGTGTGTGTGTGTGTGTGTGTGTGTGTGTGTGTGTGTGTGTGTGCTTGTTGAGATATCTATGACTGGAGAGTGCTTGACATCATAGATACAGCATATGTAAATAGATATGAACAGAGAAATCAGTGATTCATGGGGACTCCGATTTTCATGCTGCAGCAATCTTCAGACTATACATATATATATATATATATATATATATGTATGTATGTGTGTGTGTGTGTGTGTGTGTGTGTATCCAACACGTGTTTCATTATATATATGCATACATAGAGAGAGACAGAGACAGAGATATATAGAGAGAGTGATAGCATGTTATAAGCAGTGTTTTTTTCGATTATGCACAAAGGCATATTGCTTCCAACCATACCTTTGGCCTTTACTGAGGTCACATGACAAAATGGATGTTTGTTGTTTTTTTTTTTTCTATTTTGATATTAGAATTCAGCTTTTCAGCGTTTTTGCCTTCTAATGACATAATGTTATAGGCAACATATGAGCAAAATTCCTCCCTGGGCTCAATATTTCTATCAAGTGTTAGATACATTCAACTGTTAAAACTGATGATTTTATTCAGTTTTTTCCTTGATTATTGCTTCAAATATATTGCTATGAAAATGACTTCAGTTTTTTTTTTAAATTGAAATTGCAATCATAAAAAGTAGAAACTTATAATGTAATTACCTTTTCCCTGGCCTATATATATATATATATATATATATATATATATATATATATATATATATATATATATATATATATATATATATATATATATATATATATATACATATATATATATATATATATATATATATATATATGTGTGTGTGTGTGTGTATATATATATATATATGTATATATATATATATATATATATATATATATATATATATGTGTGTGTGTGTATATATATGTATATATATATTTATATATATATATATATATGTCTCTATATATATGTATATATATATGTCTATATATATATATGTCTATATATATACATATATGTATATATACACATATATATACATATATATATATATATATACATATACATACATATATATATATATATGTATACATATATATGTGTGTGTGTGTGTGTGTGTGTGTGCGTGTGTGTGTTGAGGGGGTGTTCTGAGATTTACGGCGAGCATAATTAAAAATTATTTTCTGAATGTTTCCATTTGGTTCCAATAATTGCACATTGGCGTCTGCAGCAGAAAAATAATTACGAACATCCGATTGGTATCATTACGATTTTCCTAGAAGCTAAAAATATAAGTCATAATTACAATTTTAACTTGAGAATTAGAATTGACGCTCGCAAATTTTGGAGAAAAAAAATGACGTCCGATGCATATTTCTGCTGATGGCGTTTTGGATTGTATCCAAGCGTTGTTAACTTTTTTTCAAGGGGGAGGGGGATTGAATATAGTGTCTATACCAACCTCCTTATTATCACCGTCATCATCATCACCGTCGTCATTATCATTATCATCACTGTTATCATCATCGTTACTATCATTGTCATGATCGTCATCAGTCTTTGAAAAGTCGTTCCAAAATCCAACAAACCTATCGCCCCTGTCGTCACAATGACAATACCTTTTATTTAATTGGTCTAAACCATCACTCCATCTCAATTCTCAAGATCCCCGGGAATCCACGTTGCGAGCAATCTCTTCCAAGAAGAAAATCCTCGCAACAAATCCTGTCTATTGCCCTCCCAAGATTCTAATATTTTTTATTATATTCCTGACCTCTGTATACTGTCTAATATAACGAGCTATCTCGTAATCTATCCATATGATCACGAACAAGATATTTTCCTGCGTAGGTTTCACGGCATTTTTTTTAAAGGCCAGTATTTTGGTCAAGTTCCATGCTCCAACTCCATAGGTGACTATCCAGGGGATGCACCGGTTGCAGACCTTTCTGTTCAAAACTATTGGAATCTTTTTTTTTTTTTTTTAATTCATGATTACCCTGCCAAAAGCTTGCAAACTACGGTAGCTTCTTCGAATTTCTTCTTTTTTTGGGGGGGGGGGGAGAATTGTATGGAGCTTTTTGTCCCATAGGGATGTAGTGATCTACTTTCTTTAGCTGAGCGTCCTCCATTCTGATCACTGTGTCTCCGTGCTTTATATACACGTTGCACACGAATAAATGCATCTAAATGCAGAAAAATATGATTGCCTTGACCTAAGAAATATTCAATAATCTATTTTGGGACGGCAGCAGAATTTCTATGCTATAGAGTTTGGTCATAAATAATACCTGATAATATCCAATTCATTTTGTGAAAGTTCCCCTGAAAATGATTGAATCCTGCGCGTGTAACAGTAAGTAATTATCCAAAAAATTATCCAAAATTATCTAAAAAAAATCATCTTCGAAATGAACTAGATCTTTTATCTAAAATTATCTAATAAAAAACATCTTTACCAAAATATATCTTTTATCGAAAATTATCTTGAAAAAATTATCTTCGAAAAAATAAAATCTTCTGTCTAATATTATCGAAAAAATATTTTCGAAAAAAGATCTTTTATCGGGAATTATCTAAAAGAAAAAAAGATCTTTTATCTAAAAAGTATGTTTAAAAAACTACCAGCTCAAGATTTGGGCATTATTGGTCCAAAATGATCACAGCGATAAAAAAAAAGAAAACTCTTTTTGCAGAAAAACGTTTCTAGATGATGCCCAGTGGTATAATCATGCATATTTCAAGACAGTAGCCACAAAAATGTGACTGGGAACGCCCGGAGACACAACCACACACAGATGAACAAGGGGAAGAAGAACCTCTGGCCCCCTTGGCTGGTTGGACCAACGATTTATCAGAAGATTGGCTATATAATAGAGGTGGCAAATGAAATCGCATATACGAAAATAATTTGCCTGATTGCAATAATTCAAAATGCGGTTTCTCCTTCTCTTAACTGATCTTCATGGCCACGATGTTATTGAAGCGGACGACGGAGAACTTTGTCGGCGTAAGTCGAATGAGTTCGGCATCTTGATATCCAATTTGTCAAATGCTGATTTGCTGACGTGAGAATTATCAATGTCTTGGATATTTGCAATGAGGGGAATGGGATCTTTGTGGTAAATTGTTTTGGAAAATGAGAAGCTTCAGGCAAAATGAAATAAGGGAACAGATGAAAAGTTTGTCTAAATCCATTTCGCAGAGATTACCTGATAAACATACCTGCATACATACACCCACATACACACGCATACGCACACACACACGCGCACATATACATATATATATATATATATATATATATATATGTGTGTGTGTGTGTGTGTGTGTGTGTGTGTGTGTGCATAAGTGTATGTATGTATTCTCCGATAAGCATCTCGTTTGATTTTACAGTTAATGAGACATAAATAAGATTCTTTAAACCAGAAACATATATATATATATATATATATATATATATATATATATATATATATAATGTTTATGGATACATAGATGTATATATACACGTGCAAATAACTTATCTCAGCCTTTCTCTTCTTCTTCCAACGCATTATGGCGATGTAATGAACGAAAATAGGAATTAAAAAGAGGGTACTTATGCTTGAATAAGGGCAAAATGGAATCAACCCGTCATTTTTGTAATCATTCTTCTTCTTTTTCTTCTTCTCTATCTTTTTCTTCTTCTCTATCATTTTCTTCTTCTTCTTCTTCTTCTTCTTCTTCTTCTTCTTCTTCTTCTTTTTGTGCTGATCTTGGCTAAGCGTGGAATTTATTAGCGCGGTTGCATTAGGATTTTTGCGGGGGTTACCACACCAAAAAGGTCCCTTGTGTTAGCAAATGGAGATGTAGAGTGGTGAAACGGTTACTGGTGCGGAGAACAGGATCGGATATTCGTGTTTGAGTTTTGTTCGAGGCTGTTTACGTACCCTTTGCACTAATATCTTTGGAAAAAAGTATGGATTCACCCCTCCGTCTGCTGTGGGTAGCGGGGCAGTTAGGGTCCTTTTTGTCTGTTAGGCAACCTTACTAAGACAGAAATAGCCTACAGCTCAAAGCACTCGGACAGAATGTCTCTGTGTCTTGTGTGTTGCGAGAAAGCATTATGATACTCTATTAAATTCGACTTGGTAGCCATAAGAATGGTTGAAGATGTCTGCAAGTGATTACCAAAACGACTACCAAATCTTTGGAAGGGCAGGTAAATCCTATGAATCCCTTTCTTTCAGATTTTCAATGCGTTTCTACAGCAAATCATTAACAATGCGTTCATATAGCATTAGTCTTTTACTGCCGGATTCGAGTATTAAGACACAAAAACTTTTTCTGATACTAAACCCCACATCTATTTAACCATTTTTATGATACGCAATTCAAGTATTGAATCCATACCTCAAAAAAAAGATAGCACAGAACTTGAAAATATTCAAAGAGCAAACAAAATGGTCTAAGAAGTAAAGAATATTCAATATACATAAATTGAAACAAGCTACTCCCAAGACGTTCGCATGTGTGATATTCCCATATTAAACCGACATTGTGTCACGTCCTGTTCTCGTGGGGGCTTGGATAAATAGGAACTATCCTAGGAGAAAGAGGAATAAGGTAAGATGCAATGGAGACATTTAAACTAGAAAAAAAAGGTGTAGGTAACATCTCAGCTAAAAAGTTATATACAATGAGCAAAAGGAATAAAGACAAGATATATAAAGAACAATAAAAAAAGACAATTTTTTCGAAGAATAATAAACAATTGCTACTCACTAGCAAAATACGATCTGATCATTAAAAAAAAAAAAGACAATGAATGATTTTAAAAACTAACATGACTTGTCATCACACCCACGCGAGAACAACCGTGGTGTCGAAAAGTCATGTGAAAAAATCCCATTAAAAAATAAATACGGTCAGAATAAATTAAATTGATGACATCACCGGCGTTTTCCACCGAAAACATTTAAAGCAGCTTCACTGCGCTAAGGTCAATCTTCTCTGCGTCATTCAAATCTAAACTTCCACGTACAATATCATTAAAAAAAACAAGTGCCTCATTTCAACTTCTGTAAATGGGATTTGCTAACTTCAGTAGAACAATACAGTCGGGCTTTAGAGGTGACAGCGAATTTGTCATCAGTTTTTGAGTACGTCACTGTGTAACCATCATCTATGGCTGGTGTCATGGTCATCTGTCATCGTTACATTCGAAAATAAAGTCAAAATTCAACAGCGAGAATTTGACAAAAGAAACTAAGAATTTATTAACACTTACTCAGCTCGTTCGGTATATATAAGATACACTTTGAAGAGACAAAAATATACACTTTGAAGAGACAAAGACTTAAACACTTTACTGTGCAGTATTTTACCGCTAGCTAAGGTGGGGGGGGGGTTGATGCATGTATTTCCCAAGGAGGGCATTAGTACAAAGGGGAAAACGAATTGACCCAGCCAAAGATTGAACCCGCCTCACCCAGTCCATTCCCCGAAGCTGTTATCCGCTCAGCCTTCGAAGACAAAGTCAAGTGATATTATTGTTACTTGGTTAAATATGACTTGGAAACCAGGAGAGCGGTCGAAGATGTCTACGATAGATTGTCAGGACACATGGTGATTCTTCGGAAGGGCAGGTAAATCCTGCGAATCTCAAAGGGATTATTTCACTAAACCAGAATCACCGGTAAGCCAAGCAAATAATCTGCGCACCGGCTCACCGAAAAGATAGATATATTCACCTCATACATACATGTATACATATACAGACATATATATAAATACACATGTCTGTACATACACATATATATTTACACGCTTATGTATACGTACATGAATAGACGCACACGCATATATATATATATATATATATATATATATATATATATATATATATATATATATATATATATATATATATATATATATATATATATTCCGTGTATATGTGTGCATTATCTGTTCAGTATATATCTATATATATTACTGATTCAAGCAACACTCACAACTGTTAATATGAATATTGATATGAAGAAATACATTCACCGTTTAGAAATTGCACACACACACACACACACACACACACACATATATATATATATATATATATATATATATATATATATATATATATATATATATACATATATATATTGAGAGAAAGAAAGACCCACATACACGCCCAAAGTGAGAGGCGAGGGCTACATTTTGTGATCACTTCTTGACAGGGTCTTTTAGATGACAATAACTGACAGATAATTTTGATCAGAGGGCAAGAGAATCGGATCAGTTCAAATTCGTGACACTGGAAGAGGGGTTTGTCTTTCCCGGTCTGGGAATCAGACATATCTGTTCTAGACTGGTCGTCAACCAAGGCTGAAGAGCCCAGTCTCCCTTACTAATTATCCATAGTAATGGAAAGAAGAAATGAATTCATGTCTTTCTGAAGGGCATTAGTGCGAATTGAACGCAAATCATCTCAGTCAGGGTTCGCTGTATCTTGCACTGCTAACATTTGGGCCAACTGCACCTGCTTAACTTATTTATTCAGGAAGGAAGGGAGGAGAAATATATCATGGAATGAAAACCATGTAAAATCATTTGAAAAAATGAATCTTTTATTGAAAATTATCTGAAAAATAGAACTTTTATCTAAAATTATCTGAAAAATAGAATTTTTATCTAAAATTATCTGAAAAATAGACATTTTATCTACAATTACCGGAAAAAGTCGACTTTTAATCTAAAATAATCTGAAAGAATAGATCTTCTATCTATAATTATTAAAAAAAAATCGACTGTCAATATAAAACAATCTGAACAAATAGATCTAAAATTATCCAAAAAATACCGGCAGAAAATTGGGCATTGTTGGTCCAAAATGACCGTAGACAAAAAAAAAAAAATTTTTTTGAAAAAAAAAAAAAGGCAAGAAAGCCACTTTTAGATGGTGTTTGATAGTGTACTTGTGTAATTTTTCAAAGTTTTAACCCCCAAAATGTGACCAATGACCCCTGGAGATAGATAGATAGATAGATAGATAGATAGAAACACTCCAAGGGAGAAGAATCAGTAATCCACTTGGCTGGTTGGTCAGGCGATTTTTGGAGCTACAATGATTCGATATTACCGTTTTAATGTAAAATGATGCATAGATTACTTATCTAGTAATGTGGAAAGTATTGGAGAATCATGAGGAGAGGCAATCAATGATGAAGCAAAGTTCATTAGAAAACTCAGTTGGCAATTGGCAGGCTAGGTTTTAAGAATTCCAGACGACCGCTGGACATTGCAACTAACAATGTGAATCCTTGAAATTATATTCGAAACAGTGGCCAACAGAAAATAAGATGAGGTAAAGATTTTCATCGGTTCAGGATTCATTTGATGCCGAAGCGCCTGCGATAGAGAGATTTGTCGAAAGATTTTGGGAAAGATCTATGTCCAACGACGGACCTTAAAAGGATGATGATGATGATGATGAATGAACGAAAGAAGGAATGAAGGGAAGACAGAACAAAAAAAAGAACTTCATTGATTACCATGGTTTGAATATGAAATAATGCCTGTATGACCCCGTCCAAAACTCACTCTGGCAGATCTCATCCCACCGACACCCTCCACGCCCACAACGTGTTCTCAGAATGTGCAGAAAGGATCTTGAATACGGGGGATGGAACTTCTTCAAGTTGAGCTGGTCTAGTCGTAAGCAGAAGTCGCCAATGATTACGAGAACTTCAAAGATGGAGAGAGGGCTCGGTTGTACGAGGTTTATCAAGTATTTATTCCCTTGCGCAGTTTTTAACAATGTCTCTGATGAGAAACAGCTGATAGAATCACTGTTACAGGCGTGGTCAGTGGTGGCGTCAGTGTCGAGCAGTCGTTCTGGTTGTATATGATTCGCTCTCTAATGACATCTGAAAACAAGTTCCGTCTGTACGACTCAGAAGATTGGCTCATCCAATCAATGTTGGTGGACGAATATCCGTAACATAGCCGGACTTGGTCGTTACTTCGTACAGGAAATATTTTCATTGATTCATTTTTTTTATTTCGTCACTGACGAGTGTTGATATAAGATAAACTCACTAGATTCATTATTAGTCACTCTGGTCGCCTTTTGAGATTTTGTTTATTTTATTTTTCTTTCCAATTCTAACGTTCCAGAAGACAGGGTTTACAACTTCCCCGCGTCAACTAAAATCAAATTATTCTCTGCTTTTTACACTACTGTCTTTAAATTAAGTCCTTCAACACTTTATAGAGTTACACACTGATAATCTGAAATGTGTCGGTAACGAAATATCTTGAATGGTTCAACAAAGGATATTGTTGCCTCAATGGCCGTTCTCATTGCATTTGTATTTGATCAGGACTTCCGTAAAACAGCAATTTACACCACTGTTTCGAAATCGTACTTTTTATTTTTAACCTGGGAACTTCTACAAGCTGACTGAAGAGATCCATACGTATTTAGTAAATACCGTGGGAGGGTGCAATGCAGGAGAAAATGTTCATTATATTCGTTCCAAGTACCGCAAATCCAAAGGAGGCTTAAGCAATGAGCTGTTGAAATCTGCGATCATTGACTTCACTAGGATTAACTCGCGGCTCAGGTTGGATATGAAATAATGTCCTGAATGTTATAGCATCCTGTCTACCCACTTTGTGGATCTGGCATCGAAAGGTACAAAGAGAGTTTCAAGGCTGGAACTTGTCGCTATCATGTCACGTGAACAGATTTGAGTTCAGTTAAGCATTAGTGTTGTGCACGCGCACTTGAATTCCAAGGAGACGCGCCGCTGCAAAAAGCTGCAAGTCACGTGATATCACGAATCTTTGGGGGTCTGGTCATGTGACTGTACGTCTCGAATTCTTTGTCTTCGAAAGAGTGCTTGAGGTTGTTTTTTCTCTTATCAATAGATTGATGAAATCTTGAATCTCGCACTGTATTTGGTGACCAAAATAACACGAGGCGCAAAACACACGCGGGAATCCTACTGCTTTTATGGTTTTGAGGCCTCGTGAGTTAGCATGAGTTCACGTGATGTTATAGTAGTATGCTCCGGCCTGAATGTGTGCACGCACCGGCGAATGAAAGAAGGAACCGTAATGTATGTTTTGTATATGTTTGTGTGTTTGTTCCGGCATTCCTGACCACATTGTTTTGTCTGCAGATTCAAAAATTGGCACCAATACACAACTACACCCCTTCTAAGAACGCTTGCTGTTGTTTTTTTTTTTTTTGTTAGTTTTGTTTTTTTAAGCTTTTTTTTTATTTTGGAGAAAGTGGGGCTTATTTTGACGGGGTCCATAATTAGCATACAGATTCTACAGAATCCAGATGTTCCTGGATATTTTTACTCTATTTTAGATGTTTTTAATGGAAAATGCCTGTGATGTCATAACTAGAATTTATTATGACCGTATTTATTCTTCAATGGTATTTTCTTACATGACTTTAAATTTTGACGCTACGGTTGTCCAATGATCGAATGTGATAGCGAGTTATAGATTAGTTCCGATTACTATTTTGAGTTTTACTCTCTAGAATTCCAAAATTGGAGTAAATGTCTCGGATTTTTCGAAATTTCTTTAACATCGTTGAGGCGTATATGAAACCACAGAGTTGGATGATTTGCAAATTGAATTTAGCAAACAGGTTTTAAATGATTTGAGAATGAACAACTGTGTACGTACGCTCGGTTATTGTCATTGAAGTTAAACCTTTGAAGCCTAGGTATACATCAAAAACTTTGTTTATCTAATAAGTTATTTTAGAGCAGAAATAAAATTTAAAAGCACCTCGGTAAGTTTACCATTGTAACATAATTTAATCCACCATTAAAAACGAAACACCCACACACCAGAACACTCTCAAACACATTCATGCACAAATCGGATGATTTACCGAGTGGGTGACTACTGTAGATCTAAGAGAAAAAGAAACGGGTACAAAAGCTCCATTGATTTAACCTTCTCAGGTTATGTATTCATGGCGGTGTCCGATTGGTTGACAGCGCTGAAAACGGACAAAGCGAGCCAAGTTCCGACTGAGACTGGCGCTATATAGAGTATGGTGAAGTGAGTGACACGACTTGGTATGTTAGTCAACACTATGTCTATTTCACACGTTGCGAAGAACTAAGAGACGAAGAGAAAACATTTAATTTGTGAAACCTGGTCAGGGACGGCTGTTACTGTGACCAGCGTGAGGGCACCTACTTATTTCTAATAATGGATAATTGTTTTTTGATAATTGTTAGGGAACCATACAAGTTATATCATCATCAATAAAGCCACCTAAGGTAAGAATGTAGTTATAGTATTATTTTCAGCGCAATGAAAATAGTTCAGTTACAAGTCAAAATGACCAAATGCAAAAACGTCCAATTGTCCAATTCATAAAAGGTCCAATAAACATGAGGTCCAATACAAAGGCGTCCAATGCAATAATGTTCAATAATCCAAACATGTCCAATTCAAACATGACCAATGCAGTTAGGGTCAATAATGAAAACAAGTCCAATGCAATGAGGTCCAATTCAAAAAGACTGATTTACACATATATGCTCATAATATATGCACATATGATACATATACATATGTTCACGTCTGCATATATGTATATTCAAACAATATATCAGTAATATGTAATCGTTCATCAGAGGATTGTCCTCTTAGTGTAAGAAGAGCTCTTTTACTGAAACGAAGTTTTTAAGTGGACGAGTTATTTATCAATCACAATGTAATATGTTTGTGTTGATTTGTAATAAACTTAAACTGGAATAAAGGCATTAGTTGAAACGGGAAAAAAGCAGGTGCAATTATGCCCAATGTGAGCAACAGTCTGCATCCCCAAAAAGGATACCGCTGCAACCAGAGAGCTGGCTTCTACCTGTCCTTAAATATTGTTCAGATAGGCTCCCAGAAAACAATTTTTTGAGATTTTCAGCTGAACCTCTGATTGGTCTAAAAATATGTGACTTGTTTTAACCTTTTGCAAGAGATTTTCTATCAACGGACTGGTAAGATAATATCCAAGGTTTAATCCAGTCATTTTCACTATTTGATATTTGAGAACGTCTTGTGAACTTCAAATCAGCAAATTAAGAGCTTGATGTATGTGCTCAGAGAAAAATGAAAGCTCGACGTATATTCAAAATGTTGGAGCAAAAGTCTCAATTTCTTCCGAAATATCCGTTACGTTGTCCAGGCTTTTATGTAACTAGAGAGTTTGAAGAATTACAAATTAAATTTAACAAAGTTTTTTTTAATGATTTCAAGTGTGAATACGTGCAGTCGTTATCATTGAAGTACAACCTTCGAAGACGAGGTATACATCAAAAGTTGGTTTATCTAATAAGTTTTAGGGTGAAAATAGAATTTAGTAGCTCTTCAGGTTTATAATCTGGAGATAATTTAATCTATCAGCAAAATTCAAAGCGTAAACAGACAAACACACACGTGCACAATTAGATGGTTTGCTGAATGAAAGGCTACCGTATGTTCTACTTTAGCTGTGACAGGGGCTAAGTTCATCTTTTTGAACCCTTTTGAAATGTAAACCTTTTTATTCCGCTGATTTACAGCCTGGGATTTGCGCTCGAACCGATGTTTACTGTGAATCGCACTCAAAGTATTGACTAATACAAACTATTTACAATCCTGCACAGGATTTCCTTGTTGCGCCCCAAAAGTACAATTTCTGGTTAAAGGGGACCTATCTCCCCAATATTTGCCTCCCCATTTCATTAAAAAGGTATTATTATCATCAGCCACAGGTGGACTAAAGCTTATCCTATCTCCTTCCATGACAAGCGTGATTGTGCTGATTTTTTATCTCGTCTCTCCGTCTTGTGACTGGTCTTTTCTTACTGCGGCTACTGTTCTATGGAGAGCAATCAGTTACGGCTTCGCTCAATCTGTTGTTCTTTTTTTTCGTTGTGTGCTCTGCCCATCTCCATTTTTGTTGCTTGATTACTTCTATCCTCTCTTTTTTTTATATCGTTGAGGGTTTTTCCCAGCATTACCGTTTCTGCTGTTCGGAGTTTGTCTTCGAGTGGTTTTACAAGTTTCCAAGTTTTGCAACTGCATATTGTATGTTTTATAATGCATATCCCTTACGCTTTAACCACATTGGAAATTTGCCATACAGTATGTCTCTATTCATACCAAATGCTTTCAAGCTAATCATTATGAATAGAAAGGAATTCCCCCTCTCTCTCTCTACCACCCTCTCCATTTCTCTCTATCTCACTATCCCTTTCAATCTCTCTCTCTCTCTCTCTCTCTATCTATCTATCTCTATCTCTCTCTTTCTTACATGGATATCCATCTCAAATGTTCTCTCTCTTTCTCTTCATCTTTATCCCTCTCTTTATGCATATATACATATTTATATATGTATATTTCCCTCCCTTTATACCCCCTTCTCTCTCCATCTATTTTTCTCTCCTATTCTCCATCTCGCTGAATATATCTTCCCCCCTCTCTCTCTCTCTCTCTGTCAGTCATTTTCTATTACTCCCATCAACAATCTTCATTCTATCCCATCTATTCTATTCGCATTCCCTCTCTCGCCTTCTCTCTCTTTCGTCCAGTATACGAAGACACTAACCTTCTCTCTGTCTGTCTGTCTCTCTTTCTCTCTTACTCTCCATCTCGCTAAATATATATTTCCCCCTCTCTCTCTCTTTCCGTCAGTTATTTTCTATTACTTCCATCAACACTCTTTTTTCATTCTATCCAATCTATTCTATTCGCATTCATTCTCTCATTTTCCCTCTCTTTCTTCCAAAATATGAAGACACTTACCCCCTTCTCTCTCTCTCTCTCTCTCTCTCTCTCTCTCTCTCTCTCTCTCTCTCTCTCTGCCACTGCATGTATATGTGTGTGTCTCTATTTTCATTCGTTGCTCTCCGTTCTCCAAAACGTCTTTCCCGTTCGTTTCGTGCCAGGAATTGCGAAAGAACGATTTAGTTTTCAATTGATAATCAATCATCGTCAATCAACTTCGGCTTTTTAAGGAAAACTCAAATTCCTGCAGAGGCTGAAAGCCATCAATCATCATTTGAAGAAAAAAAAAACTATCTTCATCTCGCCATTCCAAGTTCAATTCATTGCAGGGCGCCTGTTGTAAAGCAATGGCTGGAAAGCAAGTCCAAAACACATTCTCTGGAACAAAGAGTTCGATGTCCATCCATTGTCACACCACCGTGGCCATGCACCTAACAATATTGTAAATGATTTGACAATCAGGAAAAAATCAATTGCTGTTATCACGTACGACATTATGGCCGACAGGACATAAGATGGCGAAACGGAATAGACAAGTTCAAAGAGTACTGCCCGACAACGCCCACGATGGAGAGGAATGGTGGATCTTGGGGAATGTCTATGCCCCACGATGGACGCTAAAAAGCTGTTGATCAAGATGACGATGATTCGTTTCGTTGATGTTGATTTGGAATCGATCTGAAGACGCTTCTAGTCAGCGAAACGCATAATATAAATATATGAATATAATTAGTTTTCCGAATTGTCAAATCATCGGATCATATATTGTCAGAAATATCTTCCCCCTGATGAAGAAATATTGTAAATATAGATTTATATAGTTTCATGAAAATAAAAAATATTAATAGCTAATACAATTATTACCAATGTGCAAATGTCTTCTGCCACGCTAATGGATGTCACTGATATAAGTAATAAAGACAAAAACAGAAAATAATAAAAATCTATTGATGGTTAACAAAACGCTATTCTCCAAGTTCACTGCAAAGCAAATCTCTGTTATCGTTGTATAAAAAATGCGATGTATATAGAAGGCTATTCGCAAAGCTCACTGCAATGCACATATCTATTATCAACTGCAATGTGTATAGAAGGCTATTCTCTTAGTTCACTGCAGTACAAATCTCTATTATCGTCGTATGTGGAATGCAATATGTATAGAAGGCTATTCCTCAAGCTCACTACAATGCAAATCTCTATTATCAACGTATATAAAATGCAACTTCGATTAAAGTCTATTCTCGAAGTTAGTTGCAATATAAATCTCTATTATCCACGTCAATAAAATGCAATGTGTATAGAAGACTATTCTCCAAACTCACTGCAATATAAATCTCTATTATCCACGTATATAAAATGTAACGTGCATTAAAGGCTATTCTCGAATTTCACTTCAATGGAATCTCTGTTTTCCACTTATATGAAATGCAATTTACTTAAAAAGCTTTTTTCCAAGTTCACGACTATTTAAATCCCTATTATCCACGTCTATAAAATACAATGTGAATTAAAGGATATTCTCCAAGCTCACTGTAACGCAAATCTCTATTATCAACATATATATAATGTAACGTGTACAGGAGACTATTCTTCAAGTTCACTGCATTACACATATCTGTTTTAAACGTTTATAAAAATGCAACGTGCATTAAAGGTTATCCTCCAAATTCACTGCAATGCAAAGCTCTTTTACCCACATATATAAATTGCAATGTGTATTGAAGGCTATTTTCCAAGCTTACTGCAATGCAAATCTCTATTATCCAAGTATATAAAATGTAATTTGCATACAAAACTTCTCTCCAAGCTCATAACAATGCAAATCTGTATCATCTACCCGTGTAAAATGCAATGTGTGTAGAGGGCTGTTCTCCAAGCTCATTGCAAAGCAAGTCTCTATAATAAACGTACTAAAAATGCAGTGTACATCTCCATATATTTCATATACGCTGTCATTTTTGACGACCAGAGATAAACTGGTGTAACTAATAATAACATGTACTAAAATAATCAGGCGAGACAGAATGAATAGTCAACCGTCGAGAACTAATTGGATAATCCTTAGAATGTGACAGTAGCTGAGACTCTCCAAAGAAAACAAAAATTTATAGGTATGATTTTTTTCTTATAAGATATTTCTGATCATCACAATTATACATGTAAAGAACGCTCTAGAAAACTGTCATGAAAATCGTCAAAATAGGCTTCTCTGGCTGGTCTGTCCCTTGCATGTATGTATGTATGTATGTGTGTATGTATCACGTGTGCAGGCTGCAGCAGTTGAGCTAGAGGGCTGAAAATGTAAATATCTACTCCTTTCGTCCCTCCCCAAATACATTCGTAGAGAAGGTTCAATTTGCAATTTACGTTTATGCTAAATTGGCCACGAATTCGTGTATGTTCGGTTTTTGAAGATTCTCTCTTTTTAGTGATCAAACAAAACATCAGGGAAGTAGCATATTCATTGATCACCTATAATTCTAATTTTTTCATTGATCACCCCCAACATGACATGCTGAGGCGCTGGTCATGTGAAGGTTTCGACCGAGTTAGTAACCAAACCTGTTTTGTTTTTTTTTAGTTATATATTTCTGATTGTAAGAATAATGTATGTCTTTGTTTGCCCCTTGCATAATTATATAATGATCTCACTAAATATCTTATATCTTATTTCTACATAAAGGTAACGGCTAACCGGTTACCGGTTCCAGATCTATTACACCCACTATCAGTACGGTACAGGGTTAATACTCATATATGCATTCTACCCTTTCTGAGTCAGACTCCCAGTAGTTTTACATTAATAAAACATTAGTTTATCAGCTTAAACAATGCTATTCGAGAGTCTGGTGAAAATAAGCCTCGACTTCGTTTCTCGTATGTCTTGTTCCGGTGATATATTACCAGAGACCTATGATATCTTTATATACACGAATGTACATGATATAGGCTTTTTCTCCGACAGCAGTTAATTGCGTCATTAAGCTAGATTCAGTTTAGTTGGGGCAGAACCGAACTAATAAAAAAATTGATATTTAATTTGATAAGACTGATATCAGAATGAAGGATTCTATTTTAAATATTGATATTCTCAGATGTGACCATCTTTTTCACTTGGCTATTTGATGCATTTTCTACTCTTGCCGAAGATTTGTTTTTACTAACACCAATGGATGTCTGAATTTTCAATTCATGGCATTGTCCTCTAGTTACACTGTAGATAGAGGAAATTGGCATTTTCTTATCAGCGTATTTCGAGCAATGAACATTAGTATTAACTATATGTATATTCTTATGGATTCTATAGATTTCCAATATGTTAGTACGTTTTCTTCTGAATTCCAGGTATCTGCATTATCTATGGATCACTGTAACTTTTTTTACGGGAAATAAAGAAATGACTGAACATAGTAAGATTAGTATTTGGTCCACGGCTCACGTATGCAATATACTTAAGATATTTGACATTCATAAAGTATCTCTCTCTCTCTCTCTCTCTGTCTCTCTCTCTCTGTCTCTCTCTCTCTCTATATATATATATATATATCCAAAAGTAGAGCGTTCGTCTTGAGAAACTGTCGTAAGTCTAAATGGCATAAAGCTAAAAGGCAATTATCATTGAGTTACAAGAGAATAATTTCTTAACGTTAAAAGAAAAAAATGGTGATTATGGTATGTTGGGCTGAGTTGCCCGAGTTTGGGTTAGTATGACGTACAGGAGACTAGGATGGGAAAAAAGATGAAGGTGTGCACTGCTTCTATCATAGTTTGCTGCTAAACAAACGCTGAATGCTATTTCATGTTTCCGTCTTTTTTCGTAGAAACGATAGAACGGCGTTAGACGAACATACGGAAAACAGAATATACCACCATTCGAAATTTGGGCATATACCTAGATTTGAACACTGATCACTGGCACTGTTGATAAATCAGTAACTATCTTCGTTAAATATTTTTTGCTAAAAGAGTATTGTTTTACTGTCTGAAGTCGTGTAATAATGAATCGTAAGTCTTTTTACTTTGATGCTTCATGTGCGACAGTCCCAAGATCATCGTCTTTGATCCAATTGACGTGATATCTCGTTTTAGCATGTCCAGTCTAGTCTGACAGACGAGATTACGTGTCTCAGCAAGTCCAGTCCTGTTCCGCAGACGTGATATCTCGTCTTACCTAGTCCAGTTTAGTGCGATTGACGAGATGACTTAGCAAATACAGTCCAGCCAGTGACACAGACGACATATTTCGTCTTAGCATGTTCAGTTTAGTGCAAAAGACCAGATGACTTGAATTAGCAACTCCTTTCAAGTGCCACGGACAAGTTAGCTCGTTTTAGCAATTCCAATTTAGTTAGACTCGTCTCAGTGAGTACGATATTCTTCAGCGAGAAAAAAAAACTCACAAGAAAGTCTAAAGTATGTTAACAAAATGAAAAACGATGAGCAAGTACGTATTTAATTGCCCTATGTGTAGATGTATGTTTTGAGATATATCATACTCTTTTAAGATATCAAAAACATTTGATTTCAACGAATTCATGGGTATAATACTTTTGTGCATATAAGGTTATTTGTAAGAGATTAAAATTGTTTGATATTAAAACATGCATCGATTTTGTACGAGGAGAATCCAGCCCAGGAGTTACAACTTTATAATATATTTAGCAATGAACGGGTTATGAGGCCTCGGGAGATTTTTAGTGAGAGTTGACTTCGATGTTTTCATGCCATGCAAACAAAAGTATCCAATGCTAGTTTTTTGGGGGTTTTTTTTCAATGTCAAGTAGACTTTTGGAATAGACTATTTTTTAGAATAGAAATCTGACGACGACATTCTTTGCTTGTACAAGCCACAGAATTTGGTTTTCAGTGGAGGCCCGGCTACAATTGCCTAGGGAAAGACAGATCTATGTTTAATAAATAGATATATACCAGACTATTCTTCATTTCATCGATTTATGTCTTTCACCATATTTCTATTGCCTACGTTAGCCCTTCTCAACCGGGCTTCTGCGGGAAACTAAGGTTCTGCGAAAGGTTGCTGGACTCCACGAAAATGTTATACATATACATACGTCAAAGAGGCCTTTGAATTTTGCTCTATCTCAAGGGGTAGGGTTATACAAGGATTAGTAAACCCTGTCTTGATATCACTAGGAGTGCCATTTTTTTTAACAATGTTTGTAAGTTTTTTAAGGACGAATTTTTGAAAAATTACAGTGTAAGATTATATGACCAAGCCACTGAGGAAAAAATTCTATTCACCATCGTCGTATTTTGATAGTATACATAAAAGAGGTCGTAGAATGGATCGGCTGAAACGTCATTATGGCAAAACAAACAGTAATCGACCTAAAAACTCTCTGAATGCTAATAACACAATGACCCTTCTCCAAAATATAGACAGTAAACTATAATTAGGGTGCCAGATTTTCGATATTCATCGATTTTCGTCTACAGTGAAAACATTTAACGATTTTTATCAGGGTTTTGTCGATTTTCATCGATTTACATCGATTTTAATCGAAAAAAAACTGAAAAATTTATTTTCCATCGTCGGTGTCTGAAATAAGGAGGCAGTCAGTCTCCTAGTATTGAGATTCCTTCAGATAGAATATTCTCTCAATCGTCTTAAATCTTCAAGTTAAAGAAAAACATTCATTTTATCAAATGTACGCTAAGCTTGTCAATATTTTTTCTAGCAGACTGACTTCATATTAAGTGGCCTTTGGGTGAGAGAGGACTATTAAAAATGCATTATCGTAGAATATTTACCAAAATTAACAAAGATGTATAAAACTACTTCATTGCGCACCGTAGAATACTAATGAGTACTTTTAGACGAGTAATCACCCGTGAAATATATTCACGAATATATCCAAATTTCTATGAGATCAATTTTCTGAGAAGAAACAATATAACGCTCCTTTATTCAGGGTTGAGCACTCTTTTGGTGAGGTAACTCGTTATATATAACTTTTGGCAATGCTCTTCCAACTTAGGAATAGAGCACTCGGATGGATGAGGAATTATGCGTGAGGGAATATATCGCTTAAAATCAACCTTACTGACTGTCCAGTTCTGCCAGCTTCTGAGTCAGAAGTGAAGATTTTGATCCTCATAATAGGATAATGAATAATCTATAGCTACACTGAAGAGTTGTATTACAACGGATCAGCTGTCTGTGGATGACTCAATTATTCAATTTTTATCATAATTTTATATATATATATATATATATATATATATATATATATATATATATATATATATATATACTAGAGTCCGTGATGCAAAAATGACTATTCGTGTTTCAAAGCCGTTAATAGTGTAAATCTTGACGTCTGAGGTTTTATTAAAAACTGACCAAACTCGTTCAAGTTCATTGTTTCTTCACATAGATAGATAACTTTCCACTAGCATATCATATTTTTATTCAAGGGTTTCCTTAAAATACAAAATTTATTTCTAGGGTTCCTCCATCCCAGTAAGGTTGAGAAAGGCTGGTCGACGCCCACTAACACACTTTAACTCCTCTCTCCTCGTCCCCTATTTCTGTTCTCTTCCATAGAATCAATATTGACAAATGTCCAAATCAGGAATAATTTCGCTCCAACTAACATCCGTCTGCTCCATTTAAAACCAGACGTAGGCAGTTTAAATTTAAATAAATTTCAATTTAATTGATATTTGAATATTGTTTAAAATTGGAACAGAAACCTTTCCTCTGTGTCACGGGCGACGTTTCATACTTTTATTTTAAGATTCAAAATTCAATTCAGGATTCTTAAAAGCGTCTTCACGGTGAAAGATTCCTGAGAAAATTCAATCGAATTTCGTCTAATTTCCGAGGAAACTGCCACAACCTCTTTTAATCGATCAATATTTTCGGGGAAACATTTGAATGAACGAGCTTAAATTACCATTGTAATGTCTATGTGTATTGTTCCAGCTTGCGTGTGTGTGTGTTCTTTGTGTTTGCATGTGTGTGTGTGTGTGTGTGTGTGTGTGAGTATGTTTCATACCTATGTAACCTTGTTTGACTGATCGATATTTGTAGGATGGAATTTGGAATAATCGAGCTTAAATTACCATTGTAACGTGTGTGCGTGTGTTCAATATCTATACAACTGCACCTGTATACATATGCCTCTCCAAGGCGCTTGTAATTGCCTGAAGGGAGATAACTAAAAAGAAGATCTCCATATAGACTGCTGGAAATTTTAGTTGACTTCGTGTTTATGATAATGATTCAAATGATAATCTTCACAGGGAGAAAAAAAATAATTAGTAAAACTTTAAGGCTCGCTAACAGTCTACGGACTGATCAACAACCTTTCCAGGTTAGTCATACAGTCAGGATACCTCTTTGAAGAGACAACATCCGGCCCGGGTAATTGCCTATGAGAAGAAAACTCCAATACAAAACCTCCGACCTCGGGACCTTATTCCCATTGTCCTAACCCGGTGAGTAATTACATCTGAACACGTGCAACCCACACTCTACATTAAATCTTCATTGGAGAAGGCCATAATTCTATTTAAAGCACCTGCCTTGCAACAGACGTGAAAACCCCTTCCAATTTTATTCTTCACGAAGGCAGGCCATAAAAACATAGATATCTAAAGAAAGATGTATTTATTAATATCACATAAATCGGGCATTGGGCCAACGTTAAAAACAACTTCTTTTTTTCCGGTTCCCCTTAATTTGATTTGAGAGGTCGAGAAAGCATTGTAAGAAAAAAAGATGAAAACACTCCTGGTTGCTACAGGGTCACACTCCATTCCTACTCATATTGCGGCTGAAGATAATTACTGAAGCTTTTGTATTTTATATATGACAAATAAAAAAGTAGAATTGATGTAATCAAAGTATATTAAAGTATATATTCTGGTGTGAATATATTTATTCATTACGATTGAATAAGACCTTGATTATCGGTAAGATTAATTTCGGAGATTTATTAGATTTGCCAGTGTGGCGCAGTCGGTAAGAGGATCAGTGACCACTTACTTAAATTTCAAATTACGATGGGAAACTGCTTATTTTACAAATATGTTTATTTATTCATTTATTTATTGAATGAAATAAGCCCTTGCGTATTTTTAGCAAAAATTCTGATAGATTTGTAAGGCTTGTTGATTTAGTTCTGTCGGTAAGAGACATAACTATCAGTTGATTGTGATTTCAGATAGCGGTAGGAATCATGTCATTCCACAAATTTCCTACATGTTTTTCTGGCTTTTTATTACAATCTTTTCTGCTTCTGGAATTCTGAGATAAAGTAGGGTAGAGCGACATGTCTCCAATGAGACAGCTCCCATTTAAGAATGACGACCGTTGAAAAAGTCCCGGTTTCGTTTCCATACGTCAGTTTAGTGATCATTGCAAGTTTCACGTTTGGTTGAGACCAGGACTATATTATTGCAAGTTTTTAGAACACCCCCTTGCAAGTCCACGAAAAGGATACCTCTCCTCTGATCACATAGCTTAGTGTACTAAATTAGCTGCTGAGTCTAGAGGAAAATACGTCCTAATGCATAGTTTTCAAAACTCGCTTCGTTCTGTTTGTAATTCAGACGTACGAACCATTACGCTACCCACGCTGACTGTTCGGAGATAAACGGTTATGATTATTTGACACATTTCTTGATTATCAATCAAAGTACAATAGAAGACACCGATACAAATTGGTACAAGAGAAGTTGTCATCTAATCGATATGATCGTTAAGTGATTAGAAGAAATGTACTGAATCGTTTTGATTAGTGTTAGAGCCTTGACATTCAAATTTTAACGTAACAAATATTTTCCGATTTTTTGAAAGTTGAACTATGATCACCCAACTAATCTATATTAACGAGTGCAAAAGAAAAAGGCGGTAATCGATGTTATCGTTAAGCAATCAATAGTTATCTATTGATTAACTCTGATTGGTGTCAGAACCTTGAAATGCCAAAGTTAACATAACAATTATTAATCTTTTAGTGACGTGTACATGAATAAATGAGGACGTGTGTTTGTATAACAGTCAGAGCAGTAATTCATTGACATTAAAGCCCTTTGGGAAAGTATGAAGCCACATCTTCTCTCCTAGCTATGGGTAGACAGCCGGGCATAATGGGCTGTCTAGCTTTTGGAAGGCAACCAGTCTAGGATAACACTGATTCCATTCTAGGAAGCTGAGTCCCCTCAGGCGGCTTGACATCCAATTTGACGTCTATCTGGCGGTTCTTGCAGCCAAGCTGATATCAGGCGTATGGCTCTCTCTGTGTTTCTCTAGACTACACCTGTGATACCAGGGGTATTCTGAGAACTGTGCAATGAAGAATCTCCATGCTTTCTACCCAGGCATTCATCCTAGATGACTCACTTCAGTGTCGTTCCATTGTCTGAAGAGATAAAACAGCCATTTTCAAGACATAAAAATCATTCAGCATATTTGCCGACATAAAATGCGCACTTCTCTCGTAAGATATTGCTTCAACATTATCCTATGAATCATACCGCGAATATTGGAATTGGTCAATGGATTTAGGCGACTGTTCAACTGAGCATTTCTTGCTGATGTACAATTCATTTTTATATAAAATCACTGGATGAGAACGTATATTTATCCAATACAATACATTTCTACAGTAGAATCAAATGCATTGCATTTCTACAGAAGCATTAAATACATTGCATCTCTATAACAACATCAATTGCAATGCATTTCAATAGTAAAATCGATCGCTATTCATTTATATTATAACATCACATTGTAATACATATCTATAATAATATCAATTGCAATACATTTTTATTGTAACATCGAATGCTATGTATTTCTACAGTAACATCGATTGCAATGCATTTACATAAAAGTATAAATTGCAATGTATTTCTATAGTAACGTTAATGGTAATGCATTTCTATTGTAACATGAATTGCAATACATTTTTATAGTAACACTAATTGCAGTGCATTCGTCCAGTAACATCAGTTGCAATGCATTTCTATAGTAACATAAATTTCAATGCATTTCTATAGTAACATTAATAGCAATGTTTTTCTATAGTAACACCGACTGCAGTGCATTTTTATAGTAACATCAATTGCGATGAATTTCTAGAATAATATCAGCATGATACTGAGCACCCAAACGCCACAACTGCTGAAATTTGGTGGAATATCGAGGAAAGTTTTGAGATATTGTCGAGTCTTTTTGTCTCTTGATCTCCAGTGAAAAGCTACCGGTTACTTCTGCTGTAGAAATTCAACGAATCCAAATAATAAGGAGGAGACGGGGCGGAGATTGGAGAGAATGAGAAGGAAGATAATGATCATAAAGAGGTATCATCAAACTCTATTGTTTTAGTTAATATCCATTTTATTCTGAATTTCCTACCAATCCATTGACGTCGTTTTTGATCTTGTGAAAGCTTTAGTCAGTAATGTACCAATTTCTTGTTTTTCGTTCTCTGAGTATCTTTTTTTTTTCTGCTTAATTTTTTTGTTTTGTTTTGTTTTATGGGTTCTTGTTTTTGTTTTTTTTTGTTTCTTGCTTCCTGTTTTATGCTTTTTACTTTTTCTTTATTTTTGTTCTTGATTCTTTTTTTTTTCCTTTCGATAATAGTTCCTGCCAGTTATCTTGTCATTCTGTCTCGAATGATATTGATTCGTACTTACATAGCCGGTACATCCCTATCGGCAGTGCACGGATACAGATGTGGGTTTGTTTTTTTTTTTGTTTTTAGTTTTTTTTGGTTCGATGTCTTTGTAATAAACTTCCTTTCACCATTTGTTTCACATTTATTATAATTTTATCGCGCTAATTTTCGATCTCTGTACTGGTTGGCGGGATTTTTTGAATGATTTTAACCAATTTAAAATTGTCTTCCCTCCAATTAGATGTATGTATATACACACGTATGTGCACACTTATATATATATATATATATATATATATATATATAACTTATATATATATATATATATATATATATATATATATAAATATATATATATATATATATATATATATATATATATATATATATATATATATATATATAATCCCTTGATATGTATAAATCAAGAAAAATTTTAAACCATGTATATAGAAAGCTTTACAGCTATATGCACACATATATCATGAGATCGGACATTTTATGCCCGACAGAATGCGATAATTTTAGAGACAATTCATTTGGAAACATTTTGTTTGGCACTGGAATTAACCGAGTAGAGAATCAAACAGCTAACCACATAAATGAATAAAGAAAATGAGCACTGGACTCGATCCGTGTCTACCAAGAAGCAGTTTTAACACGACTCTGCTCAACCGACTGAGCTAAAAGTGCTTTCGGTAAATAGGAGTTCGAAATAGCGCACTTTGCTCATTTGAACATATATATTTAACACACACATATATACACATATATACACATATATATACATATACATATACATACATATACATATACATACATATACATATATATATATATA
>OY735234.1:39515318-39527818 GCA_963457665.1 Thysanoteuthis rhombus
GAATTCATATTATCGAGTCAAAAATTGACGAATTCTTTTTTTTTCTCCTTTTGAATACCTTCCAATATCTGTGGAGCCTGAAAGGATATCTATTTATATGTAGGTATGTTAACTTAGCACTAGCGTCCTTGGGAAATGCATGAATCAATCACTTCTCCCCTTAGCTAAGTTTAAATAGCAGGGCGGATTGGGATCTCTAGCCTTTGGGAAGGCAATCAGTCTAGGCGAAGGCCAAACCCTGAACCAGGGTGTAGAGCCTCCCTGGGGCGGTTTGACGCCTAATTTGACTCCATACGGTAGCTGTTGTAGTCTAGTTGATTCCAGACCTATCACTCTCCGCTCTCATCTGGACTACATTAGCAAAGCCGGATAGCGGTTATCTAGCGACTGAGCATCACAGGGTCTCCACATGGTTCACCGAGGCATGCGTTCTGGTTGTGGGGCGACATAGAATGAAGGCTACGTAGGTATGTGTGTATATATATATATATATTATATCTCGGAATTTTCGAGATGAGGTATTATTATCATTTCTATTGATATTCGGACCATCCTCATCTTTGTTGTTTCCATACATGGACACGTAGCGCAGTGGTTACAGCATCAGACAAATTACTGTTCAGTAATCTGATGGTTCTAGGTTCGATCCTAGTGTGAGACAGTATAACAAAACTACTAACGCTAAAGAGGGGAGTATAGTCAATATACCCCCGTCGGATAAATAAAGGGTTCGGTTCGTTACTTCCCGAATCTACCAGATGATACCTGACGAAGGCTGTAGAGTGCGACGGCCGAAACGTTGTATGAAAAACAACAAAGATGAGGATGGTCCGAATATCAATAGAAATAATATATATATATATATATATATATATATATATATATATATATATATATATATATATATATATATATATATATATGCAATAGTATGGGGAATGTCTGGGATAGTATATTTTTTTCTAATTCCAGCAATATTAGAACTCTTTTACCCTCATGTCGGGCCGCATACCAGTTGGTGATTTAGTTTCCATTTCTCAGACGATCCATGAAGACCAAATCTTTGTTTGTGGCAATCGTTGGTTTTTGCTGAACTGGGGTGCTAGCCCAACGCCCAAAATGGATCGTCCCAGCTGGAATCTAAACCCGTTTCGCCGATTCCATTGTCCCTGCCGTTAACTGCTGGGCTACCCAAACATTCTATGCCAGCAACGCGAAGTGCAAAAGTATTTGAAACTGTAAAAAAAAATTTAGTATCCTTACGAGTCTTAAGTCTGGTCGCGACCAGGATTTTATTGCTGCAAGTTCTTTTGTGACCACCCCTTGGCAGAATGTAAATCCACCGTAGAGATAACAAGCTTAGGGTGTATGCAATCAGCTGCGGAGAAATTTCTCCCAGTGAAGAGTTTTTCACTCCCTCCGCGAATACCGGGAAACAAAACCCAAGTTCTTCTGCATGTGAAACATTACACAATCTGAGCTGACCAAGGGACAGCACAAATTATGTATTTTCAGTGTATGTGTATCTCTTACATATATTTTCATTGGGTATCCTCATGATTTTTCTTTCCAATTGGGTGGATGATTTTAGATGAAAAATTACGTTCCCCTATTTTATAGTATGACTGCCCAGATACGCATAGATTTGAAAAATATCTTTCACCACCGGATAATTATACAAAACGGCTTGAATCAGTTGAGACATCTTAACTGTCATACTGACAGGCTGTTAATCTCTATGAGTAAATGGTTTGGATATTGCGTGACAAAGCCTTCATAGTTACGTTAGGAATCTCTCGTTAGAAATTAACCTATTTGATTCGCAGCTTTAACGATGATAGATGGGTTCCTTTATTTCACGATTATTAAAACACCGTAAGGACAGAGAAGATAGAAACAAAATTTCCGGAATTTTTCATCATCATCATCATCATCATCATCATCATCATCATCATCATCATCATGTCTTTTAACGTCCGTCGTTGGAAATAGACCTTCCCCAGGATTCGCCACAATCCTCCATCATGAGCGTCGCTGAGCTAGTATTTCCTGAATTTGTCTCGTTCATTTCTCCATCTTGTGTTCTGTCAGCCTCGGTTTCTCATGTGATATTTTGGGTTCCATGTCGTGAGTCGTGATGTCCATCGGTTGTCTTTCATTCTTGCAACATGGCCTGCCCATCACCATATTTTGATAGTATCTATGATGTCTCAGACTCCCGTTTTCTTCCTTATGTACTGTGCTGTCTTTAAATGATTACTTTACCAAATTTTCAGATTGGGTTTCTTTAGTTTCTAAATTATTCTAGGCAGCTGTATTAGTTTGCTTATTAGCTGGCTGGCTGTCTGGATTGATGGATATGTATATATCACGGATACGGATCCCACAGCTAAAGCTGAAGGGTTAGAAGTTTAAATATCTTCTCCTTATTGTGTCCAGAAAAAAACGTTTTATCTAAAACTCACACCTGAATCGGTTTTTATAGGGGTCCAATTTACAATATCAGTATAAGCTAAATTGGTCAATCGGTTCGTGTCCGTCGGCATTCAAGCTTGATTTTTTTTCTGTTTCGGATTTTTTTTAGTTTGCAATGCAGAACAAAAAAGAGAAAAGTAACCTTTTCATTGATCACCCATGTATACCATGTAGACGTTGGTTGAATGACAGTTTCTGTTGAGTGACTAACCAGATCTGTTATAGAAATGTTCATTTAAAAAATATTAACAACACTATCATTCTATATACTGTAACTCTTTTAATGGAATTTAGACAATGAAGCTAAGATGATGTCAGAAAAATCAATATTTTCCTTCTTTTTTTTTTTGTTGTTGAATACACCTGTCCTAGTCAGATCACCGAAGTTGAGCCATACAAACCTTGATCAGTACCAAAATGAGCGACCGTCTGGGAATACCAAATACCTTAAACTATGGAACATGTAAAAGTTTCTCCCCCTCCCAAGCATGATGCGCCAGGGTGGCAGGGCCAGGCTCACCACCCTCCACGTCTACTAAGGGGATTAAGAACGACCAAGATGGCTAATCTCAATCCTGTGGGCAATCTCAGCAGACGCGAGCAGTACACCTGGATGCATCAAAAACGAAGGTGCCAGCCATCTTGGAAAGGATATCAAGTATCAACCGATGATCAGACTCAGCAGATTAACTGTGTCATACTACTTTGAAGAAGAGCATGGTACCGGGAGAAATTTCCTGATTTAGGGCATTCATTCGACCCTAGTATTAGTACGCTATTGTGTGGTTGTTTTTGTCAAGATTTAGCATGGCAAGGACTGCAAAAACCCATACCAAAGAGAGGCATCTAAACCTGCGTTAAGACTCACAGTCATCATCATCTTTATCATCATCATCATCATCATCAGTCTTTTAACGTCCGTCGTTGGACATAGACCTTCCCCAGGATTTGCAACACTTCTCTATAATGGGCGTCGCGGAGCCAGTACTTCCTGAACTTGTCTAGCTCGTCTCTCCATCTAATGTTCTGTCGGCCTCGGTTGCGCATGTGATCTTGGGGGATCCATGTTGTGAGTCGCGATGTCCATCAATTGTCAGCCATTCTTGCAACATGGCCAGCCCACTACCATTTGAGATTTTTAATGGATTCTATGATGTCTCTGACTCTTGTCTTTTCCCAGATGTACTGTGCAGTGTTGTGGTCTCTCCATGCGAGGCCCAGATAATATTTTCATGTGCACGTTGCAGAACTCTCAATTCGCAGATCTGTCTCTTGGTTTGGTTCCACGTTTCAGCACCATAAGTGACTATTGGGAGGATGTATTGGTTATACACCCTTCTTTTTTAGGATTAATGGGATCTTTTTATTTTGAAGGTTGAGCTTGCTCTGTCAGAATAAAACTAATTGTCAAATGGCTGTCTCTCTGATTGAGTTTGATGGCCATCGGTACCTACAAAGAATTAGAAAGGCACAGGCTTATTTCATTCTAATGATTAAAAACATTAATACAAAGAGGTATACATTTTCACGAGTTTTTGTTTGTTATATATGCAATACAAAGGTTGCAGTAATCGTCTTCAGCTGAAATAAAAGTTTGAGTGAAATTTGACCCAGCATTATCCGTTTCTCTTCTTTCGGGTGAGGGAATCTCAAAAAATGGACTGATTTTGATTTTCTGAAGAAGTCATTTTTTCAAACGTGTAAAAGTTACGCGAAATTAAACGGTATTTTACTGATATTTAATAAGAGCGATGTTTACATTAGAGACAAATATTTCCTCCAATTATTTTTACAAGAAAAACATTTAATGAATAAATTCAGTCATCAATTCATTAATGACAGAAATTTTGATTAAATTTCAATAATTAATTGAATTTCCATCGATTTTTGAAATGCAGATGTATCAGACATTCAAATTTGATTTCGATTGATTTTTGTTTGTGGAATTTTTTAACAACTGAAAAAGAATTCCATCATTATTATCTCATTATCATCATCTTCATCATCATCTCTGTGGGTAGCCTCGTTGATAGGGACAGAGGAACCCCAAAAGACATCAAGGCAAGACTGGGAAAAGCTCAGGATGCTCTGTCCAATTCTGAAGGTCAAACCAAGAAAACCTTGAAAATCAAGATGCTCTCGTCTAACCACAATGCCGTCTATTCTGTTTTATAGTCAAGAAAGATGGCTGGTGATTATTACAGATATGAGGAAAGGAGTGGATGTTTTTTCACAACGGATTCCTGAAACGAATATGCCAGATCTTTTGGCTAAATCAAATAATTATCAAATGTTCATGAAGACTAGTTGCCAGAGCATCACGAAAGGAATTACACATAGACGTGGACATTTGCTGAGATTGGATCAAGACCAGATCACGAAAGTTACCTAAAGATGGTCATCAACGGGCAGAAAAAAAACTGGGAGTCCCAAGGCTACGTGGGTCAGAACTCTGACATGGGAGATGGAAGGCATGAACTTGAAACAGGGATCGAATGCAATAGGAAGAGCCCATTGGAGCCTTATGTCTCGTTGAGGATGAATAAGAATGACATGATGACATGATCTTCATAATCTATTCAGCGTTGGACATGGACCTTCTTCAAGATTGGCCACATTTTGCCAACATGGGTATTTCTGAATTTCACTTTATCTTCATGCCGTCAAATTTTGGACAAGTCACAGTTTCGCATATGATTCATGTTGTGAGTCACGATGTCCAGCGGTTGTCCCAGATTCTTGTAATATGACAAGTCCAATATCATTTTCAATTTAGAGGTGGCTTCTACGATGTCTTTATTTTTTTTAATTCCTTCATATTTGACGAAAATATTTTTCATATGAAAATATCTTTCAATCTTTCATTCTTGTTTCTTTATAAGCATCAGTGATATATGGTGCTTTGTATTCTAGGGTGTGCACAAAAACGCAAAAACGTTTCATTGTCTGTAAAAATCAAGAGAGAGTAAATGCTTTTTTGTTACAATGTAAGGAGGGTCATTTCGATTGTAAATTGTAAGGTTTCACACCATCGCTCGTTTGATGTTACAAACGGCGAACAAATAAAGAGAAATAAGAGTATTAATGGAAGAAAAACAAAATTTGAATTGGACACTCTTATCCACTGATGATACTATTTAATACGATTCTTTGGGTGAATCCTGAATACAAATGAAGAAGAGCCGAAGCATAAACGTGTTTGTGTAGTGAATCCTCATTATATATATATATATATATATATATATATATATATATATATATATATATATATATATATATATATATATATATATATATATATACGCTCAAAATTTCTACGAACGAATGTAATATAATAGCAATCAGTACATTATTAATTTGAAGGTAAGGGACAGTCTATTCCCATATCCATGATCCTGAAAAACTTCTAATCAACATTATCTACTCCCTAACATGCCCAAGAAAACTAAGAATGATACAATCCACTGGAGCCATAAAGGATACCAACATGGGCAATAAACCCAATGCCAAATATCAAGGTCAAGATAAAAACATCCCGCAGAAAACAATTAAACATCCTTTCAGAGATAATTCCCAGACCTAGCTCACACCCTTTGACATGTAACTTACAACCACCAACAAAAATATTCACACTATTAAAAACAATAAAACAAAATGAATAATTCCCCCCACTCAAAGCAACACTTACAAGATCCTCATCGAATTCCCCAAACTAGAATTTAAAAACACAGACGATCAATCGCCTGATGAGGCCCAGAGAGGGCAGAAATATGAACTAGTTTGTGTAGCGAATCCACATCTTATATATTTACATCTCTACTCTAAAACAACTTGACTTTCTGAGTATAAAGTTAAATGTATCGAGCACTTTATGAAATAAATCCATCACATATCACATGTTGCTTTACATTATGCTATCCTCCGTGTAGTCACTTATGGAGCTGAAATATGGAACCTAACCAAGAGACAAACCTGCAAACTGAGAAATATATAATGTGCGAATGAGAGGATTATGTTCAACCTCACACGGAGAGATTACAAGAGAGCACAATATACTAGAGAGAAAACAGGGGTCAGACACACCATAGAATCCATTAGAAAACTCAAATGGCTATGGGTTGGTCATGTTGCGAGAATGAAAGATAATCGATGGATATCATGACTCAAAATATGGATCCCTAGAGACCACATGCAAAACCTAGGCCAAAAAACAAATGCAAGATGGAAAGTTGAACTAGACAAATTTAGAAAATACTGGCTCCGTGACACCAATGATAGAGAAATGTGGTAGATTCTTGGGAAGATCTATGTCCAATGACGGACGTTAAAAGACTGATGATAATGATGATAATATTGCTGACCTGATCTGTACCATACGTATATATATATATATATATATATGTGTGTGTGTGTGTGTGTGTGTGTGTGAGTACGAGTAGTCACATTTAACTTTGTCTAACTGTAATGTAATTCATCATTCATTGCAATTAAACTGTTTTGCCAGAAAACCTGTCCATCTCGTCCCACAATCTTCTGTCTGGCAATTACCTACTGCGTTTGATGTCCCTTGGGTGCTAATCGGAGAGCCTTTTGTTCCATCTGTTGTCTCTAACTTCCATGTCAATCTCTATTTTTGTTGTCTAATAGCTCGTAGAATATCCTTCACTCAGATCCTCCACCGGATCCATATTGATTTTTTTCTATCGCTAAGACTTATATATATATATATATATATATATATATATATATATATATATATATATATATATATATATATATATAATTTCATATGGATTAAGGATATGTAAATTGTAGTCTGCTACATGGATGAAATAGATATGTCAAATCAGTCGGTGCTAGATTTTGAGTAATTACATATCATATATATATATATATATATATATGATTTCATATGGATTTAGGAATACATAAATTTTAGTCAGCTACATGGATAAAATAGATATGTTAAATCAGTTGGTGCTAGATTTTGAATAATTACATTTTAGTCGTCCTGGGAGATTGGCGTAACATGATCTTCTTAGCCTCTTCTCTTAATTAGCATTGCACCATAGAAAGATATTCTAAATGAATGTACTTGGTAGGGAGAGTGCGTATGATTATGAATATATATATATATATATATATATATATATATATATATATATATATATATATATATATATATATATATATATATACACACACACACACATATGAGTGAGAGGGAAAGAGGGAAGTCACGTATAACATCATATTAATATAACAGTCGTATGATTCATTGTCGATTGCTATTTCTATTTTGAGATTTCTTCTTTCCTATCGGTGGAAAAAATTACCTCCGGCATTTTAAAATATGAATGAAAATTAAGTCAAAATTTGATCAATAATTGCCCTGAGGAGAAAAATGTGAAAAAAACGGTTTATTTAATACTTTATTGTAATTTCGAAACAGCAAATCTTACAAAAATAGCCCGCACAGACCATTTGTACATTATTCAACGTGATTTACTTCGTTGTGAACAATCGATTATCTGATGCCCACACAAAGTTTTGGACTACCATGTGCTTCATACAATTTCATATGTAACTGTATGAGTATGTATGTATGCATGTATGTAGGTAATTATACGTGTAAATGTGCATGCGTATTTGAGTCCGTATCCAAGTGTGAGGGTGTATGTGTGTAAGTGTTTGCACATATATATATATATATATATATATATATATATATGTGTGTGTGTGTGTGTGTGTGTGTGTGTGCGTGAGTGTGTACATCCAAATATGTGTATGAGTGTCTGTTTATGATAAAACAGTTTTAATTATGCTTTATCGTATATTCTTGTAATTTTTCTTAATGTTACAAAAATAATACTAACTGATCATTTATTCTACGTTATTTGCTTCGTGGTAGACAATCGTTTATCTGATTGCGACGGAATATTGTGGTCTGTTGTGTGAGCTTTCAATAGATGTTCAAACCGTAGAGCCAGACCCGAGGAGAAAAGATAACGCCGTGAAACCTACAGCATAAAAAAGGGGAGGGACCCATTTGATTGTTTTTAGTGAGCGCTTGGTTCAAGAAGCGAAAAAAACTGTTTTTCCTTAACATTATAAAGGTTAAATGCTGAAATGTTTAGCCCTCTAGCCCAATTGGTGCAGTTTTCACGTGGGATACCTACATACATCGCCATACCAACATAAAAAGGGGACAAACCCATTTGATTGTTTTTGGTTCGACTATTTCAAATACTTCCCAAATATTCATCCACAAAGCCAAACCCCTTATATCGTCATAAACTATCAGTCTATTGACTTTCTTGGCATAATATTGCAAAAATTTTGCTTATATACTTCCCTTTTCGATATCAGAATCAATTAATAAAAAAAGATATTTTGACAGAACTAAAAAATGCACGCTGATGTGACAGCTATCTGTCTGTCTGTCTGTCTGTCTGTCTGTCTGGCCAATTCAAATTTATGTTTCCGAAACTATTTGGTCATTGTATTCATAGATGTATATCTCGAATAGTATATATAAATTTTCCTAAGAGACTCTGATTTAGCTGGTTCATTTTTCCTGATCTCAAGATTCCTATCAAGATTCCTATCACAGATTCAAGCACACAGTTTCACAAGATTCTGCACATGTTACACTTACGCGTGAACACACAACCGCATGCACACAAACCCAGACTAATTTCTGACCACCCCCTCAATGACCTCTACTGAAAGATCTCTGGGTGCACCGGTGTACAGTTCTTGGGGTGAGGAAACTGTTACTTCCAGAAATAATCACACATACAAATATCATCAATATCATCATCCACGAAAGCCTTTCCCATCTCGTTCCATGGCGAACCTGATCCCATGTCATACCGGCACACTTTTTCATCTTGTCTCCCTATTTTTAATCTGACCTTTTCCTACTACGTTCACCGTCCGACGGGCACCAATAAGTCAGCATTTGCTCCATCTGTTGTGTTTTCTTCTCGCTATATGTCCTGTCAATCTCCATTTTCATTGCTCAAATACTTGTAAAATATTAATTCACTCTAGTTTTCTCTCAGGGTTAGGTTGACCTTTTTTTTAATCGCTAAGAGTTATTCCTAACAAGATATACAATCAATGTATAATACCAGTCATGACACACGAGTGCGAAACCTGGGAAACCAGCCAAAATAGCACCGAGAGCAATGGAATTGGCAAATGATTCAATTCGATATAACAAAGTACAAAATATATCATCTGTTCTTTTTTATCCCAAGAATATCTTCAATCTAGCTTCACAGACTTGAGCACACCGTCAGGACACTACGCATCTTGCTCTCCTATGTACTCAGACTGCACTTAGACACGTCTATGCCCGACTGCGTACACACTAGTTCATCAGATGCAGAGTAATTTCCAACCCTCGACCTCCCTGACAAGGACTACCGCAGAAGAATCTGTGTGCATGTGTGTGTCTGTGTATGTGTGTGTCTCTGTGTGTGTGTGTACGCGCACAAAGTTCTTTTGGTGAAAGCAGTTCGAATCAATATAACGTCGCTAAGACAGAAATCTTCACGGTGGCCGACCCGTGCCAATCGTTGGAAATCTTTTACCTCCAGAGTTCCTCTTACCCCAGATTAATGTCGCACGGAGTTTTTGTTCGAAGAGACGTGAAAGAAACTTTGGTCTTCGTGGGTTTTACGTGCCTGGACGCGTCGGATAATCAAAATATTCGTCCGCTTTCTGTCCTACTAAAAACATTGCGAGTTCAAAAAAAACTGTGGCTGCCCAATATAGCAGACTATTTACATACGGAGACAAACACACACAAACACACACACACACACACACATATATATATATATATATATATATATATATATATATATATATATATATATATATATATTCGTATGTACTCTCTTTTTTTTCTCTCCATCTATCTGTTTGTGTGTGAAATGTAAAAGACATTCAACATAGGTATGTTATAAAAAAAAATTTGATATTTATTTTCTCTCAAATGCAGTTTTGCAATATGTTATAGCATCATCAGGGGTTGATTCATTTGTTGAGGGGTATATATACTTGAAATTAGGGAGAGAAAACACTCGACGCGAGTTTTAATGGTTGTTCTATTTATCAGGAATTGTGGATTATATTATATCTTATTTATAATTATAGCTAATATTTTTGAGGGATTAGTTATCAATGAGTGAAAAGTAATCGACATCAAAGATAGATTAAATGTAATAGATATACACAGAAAGTTCAGTGCTTCATGGTGACTTCGAGTTTCATGCTGATGCAATCGTCATGCCATGGTCCACCACGCTATATATTATAGTCAACTACCACAAATATTATGCCATGATCTGATTTATTTAGTTGAAATAAACAAGCGTATCGGTTCCACTAATCATTTTTCCTTCGGCATTTCTTAGTAAAAACATTTCTTATTTGTTTTATGATTAGTTCCCATAACATTGCCACTTAAAATTGGTTTAAAACTGAGTTTGACGATAAAAAGTAAATTGTTGCGAAAATCTTTGTAGCGAGGGTAGCGAGCAGGAAAAAAATGAGAAGTCCTGAACTAGATATTCAAGGATCTCTACACGCTTGTCCCAAGTTTGTATCTTGAGAGGTCACCTTTTTAAAAGCCGTGAACTAAAACTATCAACATGAATTTTCGTAGCTAAAGAGTTAAATATTTCAACATTTATACTTTATTATTACTATCATTATTATCATTATTATTATCATTATTATCATTATTATTATTATTATTTGCAATCTCACACCAGTTGCCTGGTGGTAACTGCTGGAGTTTGAGTGACGCAAGTCTCCTCAAGTCTCCAGCCCTTCTCTCCTAGTTCTCATTGGCCACAGTAATACTGCGGTTTACAGTTTCATACCGGTTGCCCAGTGGTCATTGCTGAAGGCTGAGGGACAATAAGTCTCCTCAGGTCTTCAGCCAATTATTATTATTATTATCATTATTATTATTATTATTATCATCATCATCATCATCATCATCATCATCATCATCATCATCATCATCATCATCAAATTGCACCTGGAATAAGTTTTTATGGGTAATTAAGTTACAATGTAAGTTTTCTGCTAAATTGATTCCCTTGTTTTTGACTTGCGTTTCTCTGCTTGGTGGATGAGAGATTTGAGTATTCTCTGCAGTTGTCAGAGGTCAGTGTGTTCGAGCCAAGAAAAAAGGGTATCTAAGTGATAAATTCCTTTTCAAGATCATGGCTTGGCATAGCGATTTGATGTTGGTAACAGTCAAATAAAAACTGTCACAAACACCATCAACACAGGTTTCTTTCAGTTTTTTAGTTGGTCCGGATATCTCGCTGGCTATATATATATCATGCGTCCAGGCTGCATCGATTGAGTTAAAGGGCTGAAAATTCCAACATTTACTCATCACATCTGGGGTAAAAACAGTTCGTTTTTTGTTTTCAAATTTGAAACCATGGTCTTTAGTTCGAGGTTTATTTGCAATGTGAGTGTATGCTATATTGACCACTAAGTTTTTATCAGGTTTGGTTTTTAGGGAATCCAGACTTTTTATTGACCCCCTTTCACAACAAAAGATGAGAGAAATAACTTATTGATAAACACTTAATTCAATTTTTTTAATTGATCTTCCTCAATATAGCAGGCTACCAAAAGACGCTGGCACCGTGACGGTTTTTATCGAGTGACTAACCAGACCTGTTTGTTTCTATGTTTAGATACCATTAAACTAAGACTAAAAACTAATTAGTCTTAGTACCTCCGAAAATCTTTGAATAAAAGAGGTCACAAATGAAAAAAAAAGTTTGAGACTTTCTGAACACGGCATCCCAGGATCTCTATACGCTTCGTCCAGGCTTGTTCCCTGAAGAGGTCACTAGTGTCATACCCATTGTCTACTGAAAGAGAGGGAGGCCTTTCGTTTTCTTTGTTATCGTACCGAACCGAGTTAAGTTTAAGAAATAGCAATTCCCCAACCGCCCTAGTCACCAACTTACAACTATTGT
>OY735234.1:39532818-39540318 GCA_963457665.1 Thysanoteuthis rhombus
AGGGGGAAACAGGTGGAGAAAATGGGTGACTGCTTGTTCTACTGAACTCAAAAACCCACGCTTGATTTCCTCTCAAATCTAAAACCTCCACATCGATCGTGTTTTTTAGGTTCAGTGAATCTTCCACCATCACAAAATCTTACTTGCCACAACAAACTTTCCTATGCCGGGAATAAGAATTCCACGAGCGACAAACACTCTCTTTGATATTCAGGAAAGGATAAACCCACTTGTTAGTCGCCCAGCTACGGTTGAAAGTCGAAACAGTTCCTGCCGGAGTCCTCAGATGAATTGCAGCGCAAAATCTCTTCGAAATGCCGGTCACCTTTTACGGAATGTAGGTCTTGCGTACGGGTTTCCCTTGCAGTAGACTCTCGTTGTTACGGTATCTTTGGAGAGAACTGTTTTAATATGTAACAAGTTTAAATTTCCTTTTAAATACGGCATGCAAATTAAGAAATTATCAGCCACTGTGTGATCATTTCGTTGGATATGGATCTTCCCCAAGATTTACCAGGCTGCTCTATCATGGGTGTCGCGGGACCAATATTCTCTGAACTTGCTAGGTTTACAGACTATTTCATTTTCTACCAGCCACAGTTTCGCATATGATCTCTCACATTGTGAGATGTGATGTCCAGTGGTCGTGTTGCAACGTGGCCAGCCCATTGTCATTTGAGATTTTTATGGATTCCGTGATAATTCGAACTCTTGTTTTTTCAGTAATATACTGAGCAATCTTGCAACCTCTCCAGATGATGTCAAGCATGATTTTCGTCTGAGCACATTACACGGTGACTATTTCTTATGAAATTGTCCAAATCTCCTGGTGAATTTCTATGGCGTATAGGCCTTGCGTACCAGGTCGTATTATTTATAGAATTTTCTAGACTATTTTCTGGTGATGAAGAATTTTCTGATTATTATTGCTTGATTCGTATGCTCACTTCACGATATTCTTATGATATTAAGTTTTAAGGTTTTAAAAAGCAAAAATATCTAAATGATAATTGATACCAACATGCAAAATATGAAATACACAGCAGAGATAAAAATTCAGTTTGAATCAAATTTGAGGATGATTTACCAGAATTTACACACTTAATATATAATGCATGTTCCATCTACGAGCATTTCTTTCATTTTAATTTTAGTTACTGTGATTTTAAGGTCATAACTTGACTTGATGGGTCAAGAAAAAAAAGCTGTAGGTGAGAGATGTGAGTCAGCATCTCACTGAGAAATTATTCTTTAATTCTGATCACCCCCGTTCCTAAATGGAAGTCAGTGCAATTGCGATGAAACGCAACTAAAACTAGGATGAAAGAAATACCAGTCAAAACTAGTCTTGTTAGTCACTCTATAGAAACCTTTACTTGGCAAATGTCTTTTCGCAGCACACAGCGTTGGTGTATAATCAAAGAATTAGAAAAAGAGGTGATCAATTTTATTGCTTTTTTTCTGGATCATTAGAAAGTCCTAATTTATTAAAAAAAAACTATGTTAACGTTATCAAACGTAATTTAGATGACCAATTTTGACACATTGTAAAATGACCCCCAACATAACTTATATGAGGATAATCAATGAATAACTTACTTCTCTTGCTTTCCATTGGATCTTTAAAAAGTCTAAAATTATGTTTTAAAAAATATAAACACACATTGTAAATGTGATTCGCTAACTAGAGCAGAACAAATCGACCTGGATTTCGGTCTGGTCATTGTCATCCTTCATTGTTGTTACTTACGAAAATATTGTCAAGAAAAAAGAAACGTCGATATAGATAAAATAAATTTGTACTGCAGGGCCTTCTGATATAGTCATTTCATTCTCATATATACGCACAAACTACCAAACATGTCAGGTTGTTTTCGCGCTCATTATTTCAGTTGTTGACTTTATTCATTTCAGACTAAAAAGATTTTTTTTTAAATCATGTGTTACTTCTTCGAAATTATCAACGACGTCAAGTGGCGATTAGCTCGTTACATATGAAGCGTCGTTTTTTTTTCACTTCCCAGAGAATAACAGGTCTGGTTAATCACTCAATAGAAACAATCACGGTACCAACGTCTTTTGGCAGTATCTTGGGAGCTATCAATTCAAAGAAATTAGAAAAAAAGGGGAATCAATGAATCAATGAAGTTACTTCTCCCAGCTTTCGTTGGGCGATGATCTCTGAACAAAAAAAGTCTGAAATTTCGAAACACAAGAATTAATTCCGAATGCTGACGAACTGAAAATTATAGCATGAACTTATATTGTCTCTTCTTATATTGGACTCTTCACTAAAAAAGAATTGGAGGATTTATATATAACGTTTTATTCTACATATAATAAGGAGTTGTAGTTTGAATATTCAGCCCCGGGCGTGGCTTCTACGAGCAACGCATCCATACGTATCCAGCTAGATTCTAGTAAAAACTGAAAAAACTATGTTGACAGTTTTTGCTGATATTTTTTAATATAAAAATTGAAAGATTTACTTGTGTGATTTTTTCACTGATCCATTGTAAATAGACCACGGAAAGGAGGGACTAAGAAAGAAAAGTCATACTATGTTATTGTGTACGGGATATTTGATGGTACAAAAAAACGAGAAATTAGTGATGGATCCCCAGAGACCACGTGCAAAGCTGAGGCCAACAAAATACAAGATGGAGAGATGAACTATACAAATTCAGATTATACTGCTTCTGCGACGCCCATGATAGAGAAGTGTGGCGAATCCTGGGGAAGGCCTATGTCCAACGACGGACGTTAAAAGACTGATGATGATGATGATGATGATGATGATGATGATGATGATGATGATGATGATGATGATGATGATTAAGTTGTCAGTTATGAAATTGTTTTGGCATACTAGAGAATAAAGATAAAAATGAGAGAAAAACTCATGTGATAACATTTTTTAGTTAATTTTAAGTTATTAGAAGTAAGCCAGGTTAGTCACTCGATAGAACTCGTCCTGCAATCAACATCTTTGACAGTATGCTGTGTCGGGGTGATCAATTAAGAAATTGGAAGAGAGGAGTGATCAATGAATACGTTACTTATCTTGCCTTTTCAGGAATTGATTACTCAAAAGGTCTGGATTAAATAAACAGACAGGAACAAAGCGAGAGAACAGTTTAGCATAAATCTACATTGTAAATTGAGTCCTCACTAAAAAAAAAAAACTACTTGGAGAAGGGGTGGGAAAAACAAAAATATGCTTTCTCTGAATATAATAAGGAGTGAATGTGTAAATTTTCAGCCCTCTACCTCCATTGGCACGGCCTATACGCGTAATACATACACAGCCAGGCAGTCAGCCAGAGCAGCATAAAAGAACAGAGAGAAGTTTATGTTGGCATTTTTTATGACAGTATTTGTTTACGTTTTTTAACATGATTCGTTATCACTGGAGGTTTCTGTGTCCTTAACAGCAATGGTGCCTACCCCAAAAGTAATGAGTAATTTTAAGATATGATTTCAAATTAAGTGATTGAGCTATTGCAAAAAAAATTGATCTTATTATTTTCACAAATGCTTGCCTTCAAAAATTTCCATTAAATAATACTTATGTCATCTACAAATTTTGCTCTTTGAGAGCTACGTCCCGTATGGTGCACAAACATCAACTGGTATGTTGGACAACGGGAAACCCTGTTCTGAAGGTTGAATTACTATTTGTCAGATCAAAGTGCCATTGGTGCTCATATCATTGAACACAGACCACTAGGCACAGATATTTCCCCTTATCATCATCATCATCATCACCATCATCAGTCTTTTAACATAGACCTTCCCCAGGATTTGCCACATCTTTCTATCATGGGCGTCACGGAGCCAGTACTTCCTGAACTTGTCTAGCTCGTCTCTCCATCTAATATTCTGCCAGCCTCGGTTGTGCATGTGATCTCGGGGGATCCATGTCGTGAGTCGTGATGTCCATCGATTGTCAGCCATTCTTGCAACATGGCCAGCCCTACGCCATTTGAGATTTTGAATCGATTCTATGATGTCCCTGGCTCTTGTCTTTTCTCGGATGTACTGTGCTGTCTTGTGGTCTCTCCATGTGAGGCCCAGCATTATTCTTTCATGTACAAGTTGCATGGTTCTCAAATTATGAGTCTATTAGGTTCCATGTTTCAGCTCCATAAGTGACTATCGGGACGATGCATTAGTCACTTAATACTTGTAAACAAAATGCGTATGCTCTACAATATCATTTATAAAAAAGGCTTCAGCTTCTCGAAGTCGTTATCATAAAGCTAAGAAATCTGAAACAAAGATATAAGACTCTCATCAGACTTGTCAAAATAGGTTTCTTCAGTTTTTAGATTAGTTCATCTGGCTATTTATGAATGTATCATGTACAGGCAGCATCATTGGAACTGGAAGTTTGATCAACAAGGTGAGACAAAATAGTGGTAGTACATAAATGCCTGCCCCCATTTTACCAACAGGAACGATTCTGGAGATAGACTCTTAAGGTCAAGCAATAAAAAAGAAAAGGGAAGTCCTCAGACATCCAAGTAAGGTTGAAAAGGGAGCGAGACTCCTCAAGAGAATAACAAATGGTAGAATTCTAAAAACTTCAAATCGTGACTGTCGTATGGAAAATCACTCAACTTTCAACCCAAAAGCCGAGTCTGACCACAGATAAGTAGCATTTGATCTCGATTTTATTTCAAATTATATTCACTATATTTTGCTATAATTTCGAATGTAGGTTCCATGCTCAAAGATATCTCTCTCTCTCTCTCTCTCTCTCTCTCTCTCTCTCTCTCTCTCTCTCTCTCTCTCTCTCTCTCTCTCTTTCCCGTACCTGATGAGGTCGGTGAGGCTAGGGCCGAAATTCCTTATTGTTTATCTCTGTGAACTTGAAACAAACCAAAACAGAGCAGAAAATAGTGGTTGTACATAAATTCTCGCCCCTATTTTCCCAACAGAAAGGATTTTAGAGATAAACTCTTAAGGTAGAGCAATAAGAAAAATAAAAGAAGTCCTCGACATCCAAGTAAGGTCGAAAAGGAAGCAAGACTCCTGATATTTCAAACATTTACTTTTTTATTACGTTAAGAAAAATTATCTTTTGTTTTTTTTTATTCTGCATTGGATGCAGGGGGGCAATTTACAATGCATTTCATGCTAAATTGGTCAAAATTCAAATTTTCCAGTGATCGAACAAAAAGCGAAGTAAGTAAATTATTCACTGATTACCCTTTATTCCAATTTTTGATTGATCACCCACAAAAAGACTTGGTCATGCGACAGTTTGTATTGAGTGATTGATATTAATTAGGGTCTTTACCAGCAATGGTGTTAGACTAATTTTCAAGTACGCTTTCAGATGAGAACATAACAGAAACAAAGCATTTTGAGTGAACTCCATAATGATGTGAACTGTTCAATGTTGGTCCAATAGGTTTAGGAATGGGAATATGGATACCAATATTAAACCCAAAGTGAGGCCCAAACCCGTTCTTGGTGATTATTGACACAAATGACCCACGAATCACGTTTCGAGCACATTCTTGGGTTTATAAGACTTTAGCAATGACCATATCAACCCATCTCAAACCAATGCTTAAAAGGTTGGAGGAATGGGTCCCACATAAATTTGATAATTTGTTCCATGACAGTTCCACTCCCGACATCTCACAGCTGAATATTCCCAAACTTAGAAAAAATTGGATGTGAAGTGTTGCAGCCTCCTCCTGGCATTCCTCCTACGAATTATCATTCATTCAAGAATTTCTAACTTTATGTCCGTACTAAAAAGTTCAATAATAGGGAAGCCATAATCCGTGCTTTAACTGGAATTGTGTCTATTCATCCAAACACACAAATCCTAATATACACTCGCAAAAGCGTACTTGCGCACACGTACAATTTAGAATCTTCTTTACAATAAATACAGAAGGATAAATCACAACAGAATGGGAATTGCCCGGAGATATGTTCTCTGCCGAAGCTGTCCAAGTTAACAGGTCACTATCTTCAAGTTCACTGCCCCGAGGGACAGTTTTTATTTATTTGTTTGCTCCCTTGTACTCTTAAACCTATGTGCTAAGCTCTCATCTATGCCTGACAATGATTTCATTCTCAAGCTTAATTGAGATTGAGGAAGCTGACGGTGATCCCGAGAGAGGACCTTGCAGACTACCCCAAGGGAGTTTTTTTTTTAAGAGAATAAGGTATCATTGCCGTAGGTAGGCTATTTTGTCTTCTTTGATATGAAAAGGCCGGATACTTTAAGAACAGACGTCAAGGCGAGAGAGTTGTGAATTTCCAACAGAGGTCGTTGTTCAATCCAAGAAAAAAGACATCTGAGTGATATACACCTTTTCAAAACAATGACTGGACAGATTAACGACGGACTTTCTATAGACTGGATATTTCACCAACGGATTCCCCACGACGAACATTTTGTATGGACATACAAGCGAATGGATTTATAGCCTTGTGTTATTTTGTTCGTTTTTTTTTAAATTCCAACCTACAACGTGATTTCTTTGTAGAACAAACGATTAGAACTATTTGGAAAAAAGATTTCAAGCAGGAAAGGTCTGGTTTGTCACTTAATAGACTCCTCCACATGACTTTTGGCAGCACACCGAATTGGGAGTAAACAATTAAAAAATTGGAGAAAGTTGTGATCAATGAATTCTTTACTTCTCTCACATTTTGTTGGGTAGTGATCTCTAACATAAGTCCTGATTAAAGGGAAAAAAGCAAATACTGTTGCTTTCGGACACAAACTAAGGGACCAATTTTTCACAAATTTAGATTTCAAATTGAATCCTCTAGTGTATGTTCAAGTTTTCAGCGCTCTTGGTGCAGCTTATATACGCGATACATGTATTCATACATACAGAGCCTTCCAGCCAGACTAGCCTAAAAACTGATTGTTTTGGTTTCTCATAGCATGATAGAAATTTCTGTATTGCAATAAAAGATGAATGTAATTAATGTCTCTTTACTGCCTCTGAAGAGCAACTGTGTCCAAACACTGAATTGACTCGATTCCATCTCTACAGACGATGGACCCCGCCCCTTTGGGGCAACATGCCTAGGTGAAATATATGGAGATCCTAGAATGCCCAACCATCAGAATCCTCCTCTCAGCCAAAATATCAGAGGGTGAATCGTTAGGCATTAGCTTGGATGACTCAGATTGAGCGTTGAAGTGTCTTAACTCACAGCTTTTGAATTAGAGGTGTCATTCTCCTAGACTGGTTGCCTTCCTTAAGATAGAGAGCCGAATCCGACTGCTATTTTATTCATAGCTTGGATTCAACCTCTAGTTAAACTGAAGTTTCGGAATGTAATGGTTGTTTTCGACTAAGAATAATAAACAAGAAAGTGATTTTTTATTCAAATCGGAAGTCATTTTAATCAATTTCCTTACTTGTATAAAGGTTGGATGATTCATGCCTATCCTCTGCTCAAACCTCTTGGTCATACAGTTTCCTATTTGTCAACGTAAGTTTTTTCAGTTTTTAT
>OY735234.1:39552818-39555318 GCA_963457665.1 Thysanoteuthis rhombus
CAATCATTTTCCGTGTCTTTTTCTATGAAAGTTACCGGATTACGACCAACGCTTTGTTTGCCCCCAAAGAAATACAAACAAAAAGATGGACAAAAAGAAAAAAACACAAAAAACAAGGGCCTCTTTTCATTATTATTATTATTATTATTGCTGTTCTTGTAAAAATTATTTCATTTTCATCATCCCCCCCACTGTACCTAGTCAAATGCGATCTGCCTAATAACAAGCGAATGACAATAATTGAGTAAAATCTTATAATCTTTACAACCGTAACAATACATAAAACGCAATAATATATATATATATATATATATATATATATATATATATATATATATATATATATATATATATATTTTGAGTATGTGAAACTTTTCGAATTAGTGCACAAATACTACACTTTGACCATAGGAATATGGAGAAGGGCCGAAGCTGGAAGCAGAGATACTGTGATCCAAATCAGAACTACTGATCCCTATGTAAATAAAACCGTCATCGTTGACGTCACGGTGACAATATCTTTGGAATCTGTCTAAATCGTCACACCATCTTATTTTTTGCCGGCTGCAATTTCACATATGATCTCTGGAGATCCACCTTGTGAGTAGTGATGTCCAGTGATTATCTGACATTCTTGCAATAGATTCCCTGATATAGTTTTCTTCTCAAATATAATTTGCTGTCTTATGATCTCTCCATGTGATGTTCTTGTGCTCGTTGTATGGTTCTTAGTTTGAAAGCCAGGTTTTTTAGTAAGGTTCCATGTTTTTACACCATAGGTGACTATCGGAAGGATGCATCAGTGGTGGACACTTCTGTTTAGGACTGTTGGGATCTTTTTTCCTGGTTTTTATTGCATAAGGTCAACTTTCAAGAATAAGAAATTACCATAAGTTTTGATTAGAAATGTATACAACCAATGTATCCTGCCGTTAGTCGACTATGGATTTGAAACTCGGAACCAACAGAGCGCAGTATATAAGAAAACAGACAGGGGTCTGAGATATGATAGAAACCATAAGCAAACCCAAATGGCAATGGGCTGGTCATGTTACAAGCATGTAAGACAACCACTGGACATCTCGACTCACAAAGTATATTCCCAGAGATAATGTGGCCCCAAAAAAACATTACAGGTGACGAATTATACAAGTTCAGAGAGTACTGGCTCTGCAACATGCACGGTAGAGGAGTCAGGCGAATCGTTGGGAGGGACTATCTCTAACAACGGACGTTAAGAGACTGATTACGATAATGATTTTTCGAACGATTTTTCCTTCATCCGTGGTTTTATAACGTAAAGTCTCGGTCGATTATTCTCAAGCCTTGTCGTACTCTTTGAAGTTCTGAAATGAAATATTCTCTGGATTTGATGTATATTTACGGACTATCATCCTCATCTTTGTTGTTTTTAACACAACATTTAGATTGATATTTTTCTTCAACCTTCCTGTATTGTCTGAAATTCAAAAAGTAAGTATTTTCATTATTTTATATATTTTGGGACTGTTGTTTTCATCTTCGTTTTGACTGATATGATCTTCAGTCTTCCTGAATTATCTATATTGACAAACTAATAAGTTTCGCTCGGAAGGCTGCTTCTCGGAGAGCTGGCCACCCTTGAAAAATATTTTTTCAATATTATTACTTTAACCACACCTTGAACACTCTCACAAGGTCTATAAGAACTGTTTTCCCGACATATTGAGGATCAATACTTTATTAAGCGGGCAGTTATATTATTTTGTTTCATCATTTAGTCATTCTCAATGGGGGCAACATCACCTCCAAGTTGAGCCAAGGGGTCGATAAAAGGTCAGGAGCCAATAGATTTTTTTTTAAATGTAGGTAATCTTTTGCTTTATGCCAATGAAGTCAAGAAATAAGACAGAGCCTCTCTCACTTGGCGAATTACAAAATATATTTTTGAAATTATTTTAATTAGTAAATTCCAATTCTGTTATCTTTTTATTCTGTAATGCAAACACGCATAGGTCGCCCTGCTGCTTAAGATATTCGCTGAAAACCATTTATTATGAAATTTACTTACCGTAACCAAAATAGGAAATTACATAACGGAAAGGAATATTCTTTCTGGAAGATGTACACTCAAGCAACTTGCTGTAAGTATGTATTTGGTTAAAGGCTTTAGATTATGCATAAAGGTCATTTTCAACAGGAGTTATATAGCCCCATAAGGGTGAAATTTGAACTAAAGTGTTATATATCTAAGAAATAAGCAAAAGTGGGTGATTGAGAAATGTTGGTGATATAATCCTTTCTTGGGATCGACAGCTTTGTTGCTCGCTACTCATGATTTAACAAAATGCTGAGGTTCTTCCTTCGAAGTCGAAAATGATCATGACTTCCGTCCTGAATGGTGTAGTAGCTGTGGTTTACAACAGACTGAAGTTAAGACTTCCACTTGACTTCAATAAAAGTGAGGGAGAATTTAGCAACTTCATAAGCTTCACGCTCTCGTCCCTGTCTGCCTGGATTA
>OY735234.1:39560318-39607818 GCA_963457665.1 Thysanoteuthis rhombus
GTGAAACTTGCTCGAAAAAATAACAAATATTTGGTTATAAGATGAAATCGAGTGAAATGAAATCAAATAAAAAGGAAAAGTATTTTTCTAATATGATTAGAGGAAAAAAAAACACGTAATGCTATTTTCTTAATTATAGAAATATTCACCAAACAATAATTTCTGGGGAAATGGTATAGTTATTATTGTCAGCTAAACAGTATTGTGTATGTGACAATACATACGGATATGCAAAGATGTACATATAGAAACGTAAATATATGCATACATATCGAGAGAGAAAGATGCATGTATATATATATATATATATTATATAGGAATACATATATATGCATTTATATATACACATAGATACTTGTGCATATATGAGTAGATGTATACATATACATATGCATATATGCAGGTATAAAGAATATATAAGTATATACATACGTATATATATATATATATATATATATATATATATATATACATGCGTATTTATGCATATATAATAATATATTTATAAATATGCGTATTTGTGTGTGTATAAGCATATATATATTTATATATATATATTTATATATATATATATTTATATATATATACATATATATATATACATACATATATATGTATATATATATATATATATATATATATATATATATATATATATATATATATATGTATGTATGTAGATATGATGATCTTATAACCAACAGAATTTGATCTAAAACATTTATTTGTTCATACATATGTATATATATATATATATATATATATATATATATATATATATATATATATATATATCTGCATGCACTTCATATTGTCAGACGAATATATATATATATATATATATATATATATATATATATATATATATATACATATATTACATATATACTTATACATACATCGTTTGTGTGTGTGCATCACTCACTCTCTATATATACATATATAAGTATATGTGTATAATCGAAAAAAACATGCATCAATGCATTTTCATGTGTATGTGTGAGTGTGTATTATCATACGAATCTATATATATATATATATATATATATATATATATGTATATATGTATATTTATATATATATATATATATTTATATATATATATATATATATATATGTGTGTGTGTGTGTGTTCATATGGATATATGCAAATGCATACACATGTATTTGCATTTCATATATATATATATATATATATATATATATATATCCTACCCATTTAGAATATTAAGTTTATAATCACAGCCTCCATCCCCGACCCGGCCTTATGGTTTGTTACAATATATTTTTACTTAAGGCTCAAAAATAGTGTTCCTATGCCATACAAAACTATTTTCAGTATAGCTAACAAGCTTGGCAAAGCAATGGAAATAAGGAATATAGGTTATTATTACTACAGAGAACGAATCTTAGTTTGTGGTTGCTTATGTTTCTAGCTCATGCATATGGTCCCGGGGAAAGGCATGGGCCTAGCCTCCCTGCCAGATATTTAGCCATCGACATCAACCAGCTCAGCAAAAACAAATCTAATCACATAGCTACATCCTTCTCCATTCATCCCTCCACTGCGTATTGCATACACCGGCCCTCGAATGATCGCCGAAGTTAAGCAACGTCGAGCATATTCAGTGCCTGTATGCGGGATCATCCTGGAATACAACATGCCTTATCTAGCTTGGGAGGCATCCTTACAGCTGTGATGGTCTTAGGCATAGGACATAGTTAGGTTTGGCGATTCCCTTTTTTCTTTTTTCTTTTTTTCAACCAAAGCCATGCAGATCTGAACGGACACCAGTGATGCAAGTATTGTTGTTAATGATAACGAATTAAAGAATGTTTCTGTCATCTAACACCTACTCTCTTTAAGGATTCCATTGGCCTAGAATTGTGAAGGCCACTGTTATGATTACTAGGTGACGTTCTACGTGACTAAGAAAGTTGCTTTTCAAGCAGAGGAGAATTATTAGAAGCTCGTATGAGATCAAGGTTGACTTATGCAACGCAATATTGGACACCGAGCAAACAAGAAATCAAAAAGGCAGAATCATGTCGATTCGGTTTTTTTCTTACAAGGGTGATAAAGGTGGCTTTCGTGAAAAAATCTTCAGACTTTGAAGACGAGACTAATTTTTCTCTCGTATATACCAACGCAGATTTTGTTGTGGCTCATGTCTCCCGTCGCCTAAATACAAGTCTGACCAAGCTAAGTTTGTGTTTTCATTTCTAAAACCAGCTATTACCGAGAGCCATGGATAAACACTGCGAAGCTAATGGGTAACATTGTATTCGAGCAGGTAAAACGAGGAACTAGAACGAAGACTAAGATGAATTAGGTAGATATGTAGATATGCCTATGTAAATTTAGCTCAGTTGGTAGGAGACCAACCTACTGATCAGTCGTTCATTATTTCAAATAAAGTTGGGGAATGTTAATTTTTACTCTCATAAATTTGGTGAAGATTGTGCTTGTTCTTGTTACGGTAGTGGGGGTTCAAGTGAGTTCAGTTCTCTAGCCTGGTGAATTCAATTCTCACTGAGTACTCTATTACTGCGGCTCTGAATCAGACTAATCTTATAGGAAATAAAATTGCCTCACCGTGGAGCAACAGCTAGAAAACTAGCCTTGAAAACTATTGCTGCTGTAGTGAGTTCGATCCTTACCCGATGCCCCTTGTGCTGGACTGAGTTAAGCTCAGTAAATCGTTGCGAAACTGCTGCTGTAGGTTCGATCCTCCCCGGGTGCCTTACATTTGCGGTTTGGTCTGAACAGATCTCTTAAAGAATAAACTATTTTGAATATTCAGTGCTGCAAAATGCTGAGACGTGCTTTTTCTCTTGAATTTCTAAGTTAATGGAAAATAATCTTCACATCGTAGCTTTTTTAAGATAGAAAACGACAAAAAATATGTCAAACGCAGACAATAACGCTATCAACATTAATTTGATTTTTTTTCTAAGTCCATTTCAAAACGTTATGTCTTCTGAAACGCGCTAACTTAAAGATAAATTCACGTCTTTTACAGACTTGATTTTAATTTTTTAATCGGTTTTATAGTTAGCCGGATGCCATCATAATCTGCGGAAAATCTCTCCAATGTTGAGGAAAAAATATCTTTGGTTCCATTCTTGAAGAATCGAACTGGACATTACATACACGCAAAAAGTGTGAACAGACGATAATTAAAAAAGAACTTGAAGGTAATTAATTAGATTGCTTAGAACGAGGAACATAAAGAAAACAAAGACAAATGGCTTTTGTCAAATTCCCAAAATGAAATTGACATTATTTTCCGACCGTAACAACAAACATTCCTTAACGAAATCAGGTGAGTAAATCAATATGCGAAATCCACAACAACCTACCTCGATTTGAACTCGAGTCCAATGATTGCCAGGAGACTGTCTTACTGACCTAGCTAAACCTACACGTCCCAGATTTTTATGAAGATTTATCATACCAATACGCACGGGCTTATTTTATGCTGATAAATAAATACATTTTTACAAAATGTACTTTTTGAAGTTCATCATATATATACAAGAAAAAAATTACGATAATCATCTCAAGTTGAATACAACTTGGTGTATAGTTTTACCGTGCCGTAGCCTGACTCATGAAATTTTTTAAATCATTTATTTTACACAACAATCGATAATTTGTCAACTTTATCTCCTGATTTGTTGATGAAATTTACCGGATACTTCTTTATTAATCCCATTGTAAGGTATTCAATAATAATTTCAGACCCAAATTCAAATAATGACCGTAAGAGTACACACTTATTGATTGGAGCCTCGTGTATCTCCTCTCTCTCTCTCTCTCTCTCTCTCTCTTTCTCTCTCTCTCTCTCTCTCTCTATATATATATATATATATATATAGTTTTGAATGCGTTATATTTCTTGAAACTTTACTTAGAATGATTCTCGTTATTATGTAGAAAATATGCCACTTGCCGAAGACAGTGTGAATAGAATAAACAATTAAAGAAATGGAACATTCTCAGTGTAATAACAGGAGGTAATTTCGAATATAGTTTAAGATAATATAACACAATCAAAACTACTTTGTCGGATTCTAATTCCCTTTCTTAGTAATATATATCATAAAGAAATGGAAATATATTGTGAAATTCTATTTGGATTGACGTTTTTTTTAGACGCTTCATGTGCCAGTTGGCATAAACAGCGTAAATATAATAAAGAATTGAAGACATGGGCCATGACTAACAAGGGGCCGTATTAATTGTTCGTGTTGAGAGGCATAAAGAGCAGATGTGGACTGTGAAGGAACCAGACTAGAGTTGGGTATAAAGCAGTTATCTGGGCATTTGACTAACCAGTTGACTGCTTAACTCCTTGGACGCAGATTTGATTTCTCCAGATGATTATTCCATCTACACTATCTAGCCAACTGGTGTATTCACTGTGTAAGAGTGGGACGTCGGCTAAAATGAAGTTTCAAATAAAAATAAGGCATATATATATATAGTGAAATAATGGATTAGCTACACAAGTACGTTTATGTTTCCACCCTTTTGGGCTTCTTCGGGCGAATGATTTGATTCATTTGGATCCCAATTAAGGACTTTATTTATTAAATAAACGAGATGAGAATTCGGGTTGAAAGCAGTTATTCGGCCTTGGCCTTATCAGTGGGCTTTTTAGCCCAATGGTAAGTGCACCACTACGTTGAAACAGCCACTGTATATGTGTGTGTGTACGAATTGAGAAAAGCCATTCAATCATTGGTATATAATAGCAATTTTACCTATTTTTTTTTAAATCTTCATAACGATTGGTTTCGCATGACGTGGCATTATAGAAGGATATTTTCTTTGCGGAAAATTTTTGAACAGTTGATTTTTCTTGAACAGTCAAGTGTTATATTTGTTTTTCAATATCACGATTTTAAGGAGGACAGAATGCTATATACAAAGTTAACATGATAAAGAAAATAAGAACGACGTCTCCATAGCGACTTAATTTGTTTAAAATCATGAATCTTTAAGCTTTAAATGTTATGACGTGTTGAATAGATATGTTTCAAGTGTGTTTTATCTTATCCAAGTGTTTTGTTTTATATCTAGTTGTTGGCGTTTTCGTCAATGCAAAAATAAGATCGATTAAAATTCATTGTAAAAATAAAACTAGATTAAAGGTACGTATTGATGAGTTTAAGTTTTAAGTGAGTTTTTCTTTTACATAAGTTAGTTATGTTGTATTCAGTTGACAGGGTTTTTTTTCTGAGGGATTTAAGTGTGATATTCCGATAATTCAGTTTAATATTGAAATCATCAGGAGATACATAATGGGATTATATATATATATATATATATATATATATATATATATATATATATATATATATATATATATATATATATATATATATACATTCGAGAAAGCTTCACAGCTTTAAACAGCAAACATTAAAAAACAAACTTTTTTCAAAGATTTTGAGTCACTTCAGTCATTTCTTTCCCAATATCTGTGAGTGTGATTTATGTAATTTCTTCAGTAATCTTTTCTTTTTTTTTGGCTTGTGTTTTTCTCTGCTTTACATATACTTTGATATTATTGTAAAACGTATAAATTTCGTCTTGTTGGGATCATCAGTTGTTCACCATGTAACCGTTTCGGGGATTTTAAAGATAGAACAGTTATAATAACGTAGCATCCAGCAGTGTTGATCAAACGCCACCTCCCTCTCTTACTGTATAGCTTATGTCAAACATGTAGCTTGTCGTTTTATAAGGGGTATTATGTGTATTGCAAATTGGGATTATTTTATACTGCACATCATTTATTCTTTGAAACAGGGCTTATTCACGTAGATTAACCAAAAGAAACGTATTTAATGATAAGGGATCAGTAAGTATAACCATAGACGTGACCCACTGTTTGTGTCATTTCAATTGAATATATATGAATATATTAAAAAGTCCAGTCGAGAAATATGTTTTACGTTATCACAGTGCGTTAATAGCAAACGCTAAGTATTTTGAAATGTCGAAGAAGCCGTAAAGCTTCACAATCCAATATACGTATTCGTGGGGGCGTGTGGGTACCTAGGACAACCAATCTCCATGGGACCCTCAAAGGAGGAGGAAATCAAGCGAAGAATCACTCTGGGAGGGCAAGCCTGCGGCTGAGCAAGCTCAACTTTCTAGAACCAGATGATCCAAATAATCCTAAAAAGAAGAGTATACAACCAATGCAAGTCATCTATGGAGCTGAAACATTGAGCCTAACCAAGAGATAGGCCTGCAAACTCAGGAGTATGCAAGGTACACATGAGAGAATCATGCTCAACTTCACATGGACAGATCACAAGACAGCACAGTATATAAGGAAGGAAACAGGTGTTCGTGATATCATAGAAACTATTTAGAGAAACTCAAATAGCAATGGGCAGGCCATGTTGCAAGAATGAAAGACAACCGATGGACATCACGTCTCACAACATGGATCCCCAGAGATCACGTAAGAAACCGAGGCCGACAGGACACAAGATGGAGAGATGAATTTGACAGATTCAGGAAATACTGGCTCTGCGATGCCCATGATAGGGAATTGTGGCGAATCCTTGGGAAGGTCTGTGTCCAACGACGGACGTTAAAAGACTGATGATGGTGGGTGTTCCTGATATTGAACAAATTAGCTGACAAAGATAGCAAATGGTTCAATACTTATTTTGTATGAGCATCTATCATTGTCTATGTATTCGTATCTTTGTATATGTATGTTTGTGCTTTCAGTGCTCCTGTCTATTCTGTTTTATCCTAAGGCTTGAAAATTGACAGCAGTATTCCACTAGACCTCTTCCAAAAACGACTCTCTAAATTTTTGGAAAAAAGCCTTTTTTAGACTTTTTAGGAGCCTTATTCCGATTGGTCTATTAATAGCATCTAGATAATTCAAAATCTTGACGTTTGCGAATCTTCTTTTCACTCTATTTTAGATATTTTTCCCGTGGAGAACGCCAGTGATGTCATAAATAGTATCCTATTTCTTCGATGGAATTTTTTCTCACCTGACTTTCAAAAATGGACGCTACGGTTGTTCAGTCATTGACTGCAATTGTTCATTTCCATCCTTTTATGAATATTCATAGTATGCATAATTACTTTTTTTATACTAATCTCTCTAAATCTTTCTTGGATTGACCTAAATAGTCTTCGACTGAATCAATTTTTCTTTCGTATGTTCCTCATTTTTTTCTCTCGTCTGCACGGTCTTCATTCGACTGGAGTTGACATTCGAAATGTTGCATTTGTCTGAGCGAAAATCGAACGTCTGAGAACTTTCTAATCTTTGCAATTCTTTTCGTTTTTGTTTTTTTTCTGGTTGTTGTTTTTGCCTCTCCCAACGAAATTGAAAGAGATATATCTATTGGCTCGTGTCTAACTTTTTGTCCACGATATCTCCAAAGGTTTTCAATGAAATCCAATCAGATTTTTGTGGAAGAGGCAGCTATGTGCTAAGGAAGAAGTGATTATATGTAGGGTGCGAATCCAGGATTTTTTTTACAGTTACACCCCCTGCATCGTAGTTATATGCAAACACAATCTCAAGGGATTTCCTTTGAGCTTTTGGTAAGGAAGAAGTAATTAAATTCTCAGGTCGATCATGAAGTGATTTCAATTCACTTTTTAGTGACGTTGGCGTTGGCAGAAATATGCGCTCTCTGAGTGCTTTCCAGTTATTTTTTGTGGTGATGAGTGTGCACTCAACTTCATGTATATTATGAAGTTGATATAAGTTTCCCGCTATCCGAAAATCGAGGTTTCCTGTAAAAAAAATTTCTTAAGCTGAAATGGTGTAATGCAGAGGGGTTATTAATAGCGATGTACATGGGAACACATTTTCGGCGACCACCCATACACACATAAAAAAATGGTGATGATGGTATGTTAGGCTAGGTCGTTGGAGGTTGGGGCGGTTGGAAAAACATGAGTTTGGTGTGTAAGAGAGAGAGGAGAAAGATGTGTTCAGTCTCTATAAAGGCTCGCTGAAAAACGTTCTATTTTCGTCATATTTCGTGAAAGCAATTAAAATGGCGTAAAGCAAACTTCCGGAAAGCGAGGGACGTCTGCATGTGAATAATTTCATGGGTTGTTTTTTCCCAATATAAGGGGGAAAATATATGCTAAGGCAAATGCAACTAGTGTCATCTTTTGCAGAGTCAGGGAAATATCAGAAGTGTCTCAAGTGTAGTCGGCTTTTTTATTGCTTTTGCGTCCAGTCAAATGTAGAACGTTATTTACAAACCTTAGTAAAAATCACGAGTTAGGAAAATTGGTTCTACGTGAACTCATGGGGACGAATAACGCTCAACGTATGGACCTCCGCCTCTCTCTTCTTGAATGATGCAGAGAAAAATTATTTTCTGACAAAGACACAATAATCAACATCGTATACCACTATATCTACCTAGGACAACGAATCTCCCTGAAATCTTAAAAAAGATGAGGAATCAAGCAAAGAATCACTCTAGGGTGGCAAGCTTTCGGTAGAGCACGGTCAACCTTCATGGACAAGAAGATCCCTAAAAAGTAAATACAAACAATCCATCGACCTGATAGTCACCTATGGAGCTGAAACATGGAACATAATCAAAGGACTGAAAAAAATGATTCACTTGAGAGAATCATACTCAATATAATATGAAGAAATTACGATAGTGCTATATATCTTGGGAAAAAAAACAGGAGTCCAAGATATCTTAGAATCAATTAGAAAACTCAAACGGCAATAGGCTGGCCATGTTGCAAGAATAGCTGACAACACGAATCACATGCGAAACAATGGTCGACAAAATATATGATAGCGTGACCAGCTAGATAAATTCAGAAAGTATTGGCTCCGCGAAGCCAATGATAGAGAGGTCTGGCGAATCATGGGGAAGGTCTCTGTCCAACGACAGACTCTTAAAGGATGATGATGATGATGATGATGATGATGATGATGATGATGATGATGATGATGATGATGATTAAAAATGGGTTTGTCATGCGAATCCTAAACGAAGAAAAAAACTTGTCTAGATCCGGGTTTATTTGAATAACTCAACCTAGAATCTCCGAGATAAGGTTGATTTTGTCGAACATGCAGTTGACTTTGTTTTTCACCTGTAACAGCAACAAGCACAACCATCACTAAATTTAAGGCAGTAAAAATTAACACACACACATACACACACACACACATTGACTAACTGATCCGTAGTTGTGTCTTTTACTGACTGAGCTAACAAATATTTATGTTACAGACACGACTCTCTTATCAACAGGGCCAAAGTTACAAGTCCTACATCTCTACAGAATTTATATAGCAGGAACGTCAGGTTTTATTTCATTCTAATAAATAAATGTATACAAATGTGACTATTTTCACTCATCAAACATACAATTACAGTAATCATCTTCAGTGAGAATAGGAGTAGGAGTGGAGATCGACCCTGCAGCAGCCAGGCTTGTGTCATCTGTGTTCGATGGGATTCAAGAGGGAATTCTTAAAAACGAATTTTTTGAACTTTGACAAACTGTTACTGCCCAAGTGAGTGAGTGTTGGAATAAACAAGAACTTCTCACTGCACAAGAAAGTCAACGGGTGTGTTTTTAAACTAATGATGCAAATACGACGCAACGAACGGGCTTGAGTAATAAGTTTTCTTCTATCCACCGTCTCACCAGACCAGGCCCCTATAGATTACCACTTTTTTTTTTTGCTCCATGCAACACTCCTTGTTTGGTTATTGGTTCCAATGATTTTGAGATATTTAAAAATTCATCAGGTAACCAACAGGATCAAAAGTGGAATCGTTCTTTCGTGATGGAATGCTCACTTTGCTGGAAACGAAGTGAATGGAGAAAATGGAATTGGAAGATTGTGTTATGCCAATCTTCGAAATGCTGCCTTCAGATCAGGGCTCGACCACAGAAAACAAGTGGGAAATATGTTAATATTTCATCCAATATATATATATATATATATATATATATATATATATATATATATATATATATATATATATAATTTGAACTATAGAGAATGAGGCAGGCTCAGGAGTGAAAGTGTATGGAAATTAGGTTTATTCATCTGTAAATGTTTTCATTGATGGTCTAGACATGTTTGGGGGGGTATCCTATCCTCAGTAGTGTGTGCTGTGTGTGTATGTGTGTGTACCTCTAGACGTTATAAGCTTGATGTGGAACATGAGTCCACCATCAGATGCTTTGCTTTATGAGCAAAAAATGGTATCCTATCTACTAGGGGCATCCAGTTGTGTGAGACTAAGTTCAGTCTTTGATATATACATTCATATGTGTGTGCGTATGTGTGTTATTAAGAAATGGATTTAGGATCTGACAGAATGATTATAGATCGCCTTGTTTTATATTAAAATTTTTATTTGAATGATCTCCTGTTATCACATGATAAATGAATCATTTGTCCTGGAAAAAGTAAAAGGAATAAACAATCAAAGAAAATAGGGTTGCTGCTGGAATCAAACCCTCGACCAATAGAGTAGCTGCTGCTATGTAGCATTGCTCTTACCACTGAGCTAAACAGCCGCTGGTAATGACTATGTGCGTTTAAAAGTGTTTATATATATACATATATATATATATATATATATATATATATATATATATACACACATATATATATATGTATGTGTGTGTATAGTTGTATGTGTGTATATGTATATTTATGTCTATAACTATTTTCATATGCATATGTATATTCATAAGTAGATATCTGTATCTGTATTGATATGCACATGTATATAAGTATGTATACATATGCGTGTGTATGTACGTGCGTATGTTCTTGCATGCTTGTATTTACAAAGTTAACATCGAGTTCGTAAGGTAAACATGGAAATAAAGAAAAAAATGGATACTGAGTTCATGCGAATTAATAAAATCGAATACTGATACAATTAAATACCACAATGTTGGTTTTGATTGTTGCAAAATCTATAAGTGAACCATGAAATATAAGAAAAGAATAGATAAATTGGCCACGATTTACTTATAGGAATTATTTTGTTATTTCTTTCATTCCTATTGTCCGACATTCTTCTAATGCGAACGTCCGTTACTTATTCCTTAGCTTGTACAACTTCAGTCCTTCTGCTTGTGTACAGAGAAACCAAAATAAATAAGAAACGAAGAAAACATCTTCTCTGAGCTTTATATAAATTAAAAATAATAACTGCAAATCTGGCTTGATTCTAAATTCGTTCCAAAATCTTATAAGAGAAAAAAGGAAAACGACAGAGAAGATAAAACCTAAAAAGTAAAATGGCCGTTCTTGTAATCAATAGGAGAAATATTTGAACAAATAGGATGAACTACGCATGCGTGAGCTGAAAAGAACGGAAGTTGTACAATTAGAGAGAATTTGTATAAATGAAACCGTCCAAGATGGCGGAGATGATTGACTTGGTACTGGGTCTCTTGGAATCTCGAGGGTGGGGACGGAGGGTAATGGATTTATTCCAATGCTTCTATGTGTGTCCACTTCACTTTCACTGAAAAATTCACTAAGATATTTTCGAACGAATATTCTCCTTTTCTTTCCAAGCTATTTTTTACCTCTGACGTAGGAATTGGTAGAGGTTTTTGTATTGGCTCGTGTTCGTCTATCCACACGATATCTTCAAAAGTTATCTACGAATTCTGATGAAATATTGTGGAAGGATGGAACATGGGTAACGGGAGATGTGATTCAATTTTAGGATGTATTCAAATATTTGTTCCCCATTGATAGATATCTTTATTATTATGTAGGGAAAGCTTGAAAACAAATAGTTAATAAAAAGACTGAATGAATTTCAAGGGAAATAACCAAATTTTCATATATTTGAAGTCTTATTTTCATTTAGTTTCCAGTTAATCTTTGACAGAGGTATGAGTTCTCTTGGTGCTTTCTAGTTTATAGGGGTATATAAGATGTGTTGCTTATTGTTAGATACTACAAATTATTTTTATGTCAGTACAATATAAGTTACCTTCTTTATCCGAAAATAGAGCATGCCCACGAAAAATATTCCGTAAGTCGAAATGACGTGAAGCAAACAAGAAAAAAAAACTATCAATTTGAAGAAATAATGCGAGGAATCACCCTACGTTGTTAAGGTTTTGATAGAGCAAGCTCGACTTTCAAGAACAAGAAAATCTCACCAGTCCAAAAAAGAAGGGTATATAACTGATGTATCCTACCGATAGTCACTTATAGAGCTGAAACATGGAATTTAACCAAAAAATGACCTTAAAACTGAAAACCATGTAACGTGCACATGAGAGAATCATGCTCAACCTCACACAGAGTGATCAAAAGACAGCACATTATATCAGAGAAAAGACGGGAGTCTGAGACATCACAGAGAACACTAAGAAAACTCAAATAGCACTGCACGATTGTCAGACAACCACTGGCCATTACGACTGACGACATGGATCCCCAGAGATCATATGCGAACTTATGGCAGACAGAAAGTAAGACGACGTGACTGGCAAGATAAACTCAGAAAGTACTTACTCTGTGATAGAGAGGTCTGGTGAATCTTGGGGGAGGTCTATATCCAATAGCAGACTGATGATGATGAAGCCTTGCCCCCCACCAAAATGGTGATGATGGTAGGTTAGTCTGGATGGTCAAGGATTGGGCGATTATTAATGCTCTAGACTGAAGTACAGGAAATAAAGTCACGTAAAGTGGATCTCTGAGAAGCCAGTAAATATGTATTTTTCAACATATGCATTGATAGACGTGGATATAGATATAAAATTTGTTGCTCGTGGTTACACTTGAGAAAAGGCCGGTCTGCTGCAGGGTCAAATTCCACTCCTACTTCTCCTGACTGTAGATGATTTCAACAACATTTATATTGTATAGATAATAAATAAATAGAAATACGTATATATTACTTTTCTTTACAGTTGTTATACTTATTGATCCCTCATCGCCAAATACGTTTTTCAGTAACGTACGTGGGCAATCCCTATGCATGGAAAAATAATCGTTTTTAAATCCTCGAAACCGTCACATGATTAATAACTGACGACCCCCCCCCCAAAAAAAAAATACACGTAGTATCATGATATAAAATTCTGTGTTTAAAAAATCCCTGAAGAAAACTACAATGATTATATTAACGAGTGTTAGGAAATAAGTGACTGAAGTGACATAAGATATCTTTAAAAAACAGTTCTTCAATGTATTTCAATGTTTAAAGTTGTAAAGTTTTATATATATATATATATATATATATATATATATATATATATATATATATATATATATATATATATATATATACCCTGTCCTTGTTCTTGTTACTATAGAAAATTCAACTCAAGACTTGGACTGGAGTTTGTCAATTCTTTTTGATGCCTGTAAAATGTATGATTCCGTATTCAACGTGCTACCCAAAATCCAACATTGATAAATAATGTTTGGTGCAACACTATCTTCCTAATCCGGATTTAGCTTTGCGCTCATCTTAGCAGACATATATATATATATATATATATATATATATATATATATATATGCTAATTCATACTCATATATGTTCAAGGCATGCTCGATTCAGTTCGGTTTCTAATCAAACTTGACCAAACAAAATTGAGGAAGCCTTAAAATGAGATTTTCACAAAATTTAAGTAACAAGTACAGAGCCGGTTCCAAAGGTGCATGTTTGGAAGAGGCAGGACTTCATGATATGTGGAATATTCTGCCATGATTATTTCTTTCCGTGTAGAAACTACAGCTTCGAAGTATTTCAGTCACTTCTCCTAAGCGATGCTAATTTGGATACTTTATATCTATATTTAGATAATTCTGAAAGGGCAAAAGCCAAGGAAAATAATTTATAGAAACCATGAAGAAAGATCTATAATCTGCGTTTTTTATGAGATTTCTTAAGAACCGCCGATCCAAATGAAACCTCAGACTCGACACTGCACTGCCTTGTGAGCTGAATAACATACCTGACGAATGTTAACGTCGCATATTGGTCAGCTATCAAGTAATCACGATGCATACAGACTCATACACATTCTTTTAACGTAGAATATATCTAAGTACAGTCTCAGATATATTCTAGATTAAAAGAATGCATTTATCTGATATTATAATGTTTCGGCTGTCTTTGCGGTGCGATTGTGACTATAATGGGGATTTTTGCCAATTGTTATTTCCTTTGAAGGAAATGTCTCAGGATTTTCCCTAATTTTTCATTAAAATCGATATTATCATCCTGTCTACTCCGATACGTCTGAGTATTTTGTTTGAAGTCATTTCTCTTTTGTTCCGTTCTGAGATTCCAGAGAGTTTTTCCCCCCATTTCTTGAAAACAAGGTTTTAAAAGACTCTACCAAATTTGGAGATAAAAAATGAAAGAAATGTACCTTTGATGAGATTATCTCTCATTTAAATTTGAGAAAATGTTCCATTAAAAAAAAAAAAAACTCCAGCCGTAGCGGAATGGTTAACAAGCTTGTTTTGCAGACAAATTAGATTCTCACTGGGAGCATTATTACCACGGCTCCGTGCCAGACTAAGCTAAATATAGAAAATCCATCCGGTATTCACTGTACAAGTGTTGGTGGTCTAATGACGGCGCGGAGAATGAAATCGGTGTACTGAGTTCAAACCCTGGCTGGGACAGTTTTTGTTCAACATATTAGGGTGTTTGGAAAGTAATTATCTGTTTCCCTGCTACAAATTAAGAGGCAACCAGGGCAAACCAGGACTGAATTTGATCTATTTTCCCTTTTATCAAATAGGTTATTGTTTGTAGTATATAGCATGTTTAATCCCAAGGAGGACACAGACTTTTAAGAGCAAAAAAACAACGCAATTTTTTTAGACGAGGAATCGAAAATTTGCCTGTCCGTTAAACTGCCGTCATTGATAATGATGGTGATTAAATTATTGACAGAGAGTTGTTTTTATCTCCTGTTTGAAAATACATAATTTCCCGAACACGAAAGTACGTAATTACTTCCTGAACTAGAAAATACGTAATCAGAAATAAAATAAAATGCGTGTTCCAGAACACCTTAATGGATCAGTAGCAAGGCTGTTGGAACCCTGTAAGGCAGTTTCATCCTGGGCGTCGGGCTAGCACCCCTGTCCCGCGGGGGGAAAAATCATAATTACTACAAACAATGTTTAAACCTCTATTGATTTATCGAGGAATTGAGACAGGATCATTTCCCCCAAAAAAAACCTTAGAGGGGAAGAGAAATCTCAGTATGCATTTGCTTGGACATAGAGTCTCCTAAGTATGTATGGATGGAAAATATCAGATGATGATCAAGGTGTACATCAATAATTAAAAGAACAAAAAGAACTCAACATTATTTAGCATTCAACACACAGTTTATTCTAAGCTACAACGGACTAAAATTTCAGCTCTGTAGTTCTGGTTTTTAATTGGTTTAGACCAAAAAAGAAAAACGAACTTGAAGTAAATTCATAATACAAACGTGGCTACTTCGGAGTCTAACTCCAATATGACAGATGCTTAAACATGTATATGAGGTCAGGTAAAAAAAATAAGTTGCTATAAACAAACGTCGTCAGAACAAAGAAATAAGAACAAACAAATTCTCTGGGGATGTCATTAAAATCCCAATTTCCCATGACGTCATGACATATCTTTTTCCTCTGTATCTCAATATACCGTCCAACCAATGGTGATAGTAAAGTCAACTTCCTAAAAGTTTGACGAAAAGTTAGCTGTTATCTTTACTTCCGCTAAATTTTTAGTGGTTTATTAATTTAGCATTTTCTTTGGCTGTGCCCCACCCTAACTGACCATTGGTGGGTAGAATTGTCTTCCAAACTGATTTGGAGATGTAGCAAGTTTGATCCTTATTAAACACTATTTTACTATGACCTTGTACCAGATTAAGCTACGAAAATCCCCGGGTGTCTATCGTACCCCATAGGTTAGCAGAATTTATATGGATAAAACATTTTGTCAAAAAGATTTCGGAAACTTTTGCATCAACTCCATATATTCAATATCTGGTGACCATGGATAGAATGAGAGAGAAAAGAGTTGATATATATATATATATATATATATATATATATATATATATATATATATATATATATATATATATATATGGGGGGTGTAGAATGGAAGGTTTTGAAAAAAAGATGTACTTATTAGTCTCAAGTCTTTCCCCTTTTCCACAATGTAATCTTTCACATAATATGCAGCAGCACATATGAACACACACACACACACATTAATGTTTAGTGTTTAAAGGTGTAAAGCTTTCTAGACTATATATATATATATATATATATATATATATATATATATAAATAGAGAGAGAGAGAGAGAGAGAGAAAGAGAGAGAGAGAGAGAGAGAGAGAGTCTCAAAAAGGTACACTTTTACAAAGACCTAAAGACCCTTGAAATGTAAGTGGAGTTCACATAAGTCAGAACTTTTTTCTAAAAACAAAAGTATAGATATGTTTTTTTTTTCTTAAAAATACTGACTTACTTCACCTTAAATTTCAAAGGGCTCAAATAGATACGTAGTTTTGAAATGTTTAAAATTTCATTTAATATAAACAAGTATACAAATTGATATTTTTCTACTATCAGAAGTTTATGAAATTAAACACCTTTACAAAAATGTGTGCATATGTATTTTTAACTTTTGTATAAAAATGAATAAACATGTAGACTCAATTAGATCAAAAATTCATATTATCAAAACAGCCGCCGGTAATAACGGGTGATCAGTTCAGATGAAAATTTCTATCTAATATAATGCAATTTATAATCATTCTGTTTGATCATATATCCATTTCTTAGTTATATATATATATATATATATATATATATATATATGGGGGGGTATATAATCATAAATTGCGTCATATTATATGGAAACTCTTTTTTGAAATGATCTCCCGTCGTTACATGGTTAATGTATCACTCAAACTAGACAACGTAGAAAGAATAAATAATTAGAGAAAATGGGGCTGCTGCAGGCAGTTATATATATATATATATATATATATATATATATATATATATATATATATATATACACACTCACAAGTATACATAATATATATATATAAATATATATATATATATATATATATATATATATATATATATATATATATATATATATATATAAAAATAAAGTGTGTGTGTTTATGTATGTATGTAAGTATATATGTATGTGCGTATATATATGTATGTATATAAAGAGGGAGAGAGAGAAGTAGAGAGAGTTTGGAAGGAAGAGTTCACTGTACGCTGCGTTAAATGACTTACTGAATTCTTCCTAAGATAATCTTCCTTTGATTTGAAATGATTTCCCATGAAGCCAATCAGGCATTGCACGCCTTAAACCTTGAGCGTCTTTCTCTCTGATTCTTCCTGAAAATGCAAGTCAGGCCTTTTTGTCCGTTTCTTTGTTTCTGGTCTGCTAATTCACTTCAAACTACTCTGCATGAGAAGTAATCCTTATATACGCCATTTTATTTCAATCTTCAACAGTTACCTCCCCTAAATTCACCAGATCCAGCTCTACATACCGTAAAATCTGCCCTCAGGTTTATTATTCTTCCTGTAATTGCAAGTCAAGCATTTTTGTCCGATTCATCGTTTATGGTCTGCTAATTCACTTCAAACGAACCAAGGTTAAAAAAAAAAAAAAAAAAAACGTAATCCTTATGTAAGCCATTTTTTTTAATCTTTCACTCGGGTTGTCGTGGGGAAGGAGAGATGGCAATCACTTTTTCTGTCTACCCTGTGGTATTCTGCTCTATTCATATAGTTGGAAAGGTATATCTATTCATTCGTGTCCGTCCATCTCTCCATCCGTCTCTCCGTCTGCACGTCTGTCCGTCCGTCCGTCCATCCGTCTGTCCACCCGTCTGTCCATCCGTCTGTCCGTCAGTTCGTCTGTCTGTACGTCCGTCTGTCCGTCCATACGTCTGTCAGTCTGTCCGTCCGTCGGTCCATCTGTCAGTCCGTCAGTCCGTCAGTCCGTCAGTCTGTCCGTTCATTTGTCTGTCTGTCCGTCCGTCTGTCCGTCCGTCTGTCCATCCGTCTGTCTGCACGTCCGAACGTACGTACGTCTGTCTGTTCACACGATTTCTCTAAATCCCTTTAACAATCTCTATGAAATTTCGTGGAAAGATGGGCAATGGACTGCGGAAGAAGTGATCAAGCTCTGGTACAGATCAGCGCACAATTACTTCCCCTACATCCTTTAGAACAGGTGCTTTGTACCCTACAATCTGACTTTTGGATTCTCATTCAAGTTTTCGTCTGTTTTATTCTCCCATTGTTTATCCGAGCAGACTAGCTATGTAATGAACAGCGTGACTCTGATTGTCTCCCTTTCCCTAACAAGGAGTTCTTCCACTACAGAAGTTGATTGATAAAATCTTCCACCCACCATTTACAGAAATTGACTCTTCCACTTTAACAACTTCAGTCACTCCCAAATAGAACCTGAGATGAAATTGATATTTACACAATTAACAGCTTTAACAGTAGTGAAGTGTTCAGTTTTTGCTCAACCTCCAAGAACAAGAAAATCCCACTAGTTCTTAAAAGAAGGGTCTGCTACCACTGAATCTTCCTGATAGTCACCTATGGAGCTGAAACATGAAATCGAACTCAAAGACTGACCCTCAAACTGAGAACCAGGCAACTTGCACAAGAGAGAATCATGCTCAACCACACATGAAGAGATGAGCACAGTATATTAAAGGGAAAAGTAGGAGCCTGAGATATCATAGAAATCGTCAGAAAACTCAAATGGCAATGGGCTGGTCTAGTTGCAAGAATGTCAAACAACCACTGGAGATCATATGTGAAATTGCAGCAGACAGAAAGTAAGATGAAGTGACAAGCTAGACAGATTCCAGAATTGATGGCTCCGTGACGCCTATGATAGAGAGGTCTGGCGAATCTTGGGAGAGATCTATGTTCAACGACGGATGATAAAAGGCTGCTGCTGATGATGATGATGCTGCTGCTGCTGATGATGATGATTTAGAGAATGTTAAAAACCTTCTCAAACTCTGAAGAAACACAGGTAAATATTTTTACCTACGGCATGGCTGACTATATATACATCCACGCACAGATCTGCATTTTTGTTTTTCTCTGTTTCTTCCTGAAAAGGCGAGTATTTTTGTCACTTCTCTCGTGTTTTAATTCACTTCAAACTGCCTTGTTTCCAAAATGATTTCCCATCTCGACAGCCGCCTGAGCAAAAAAAAAAAATGTTACAACCAGTGGCGTATTGTTGTATGTATCATGGATGTGCTCTGTTCTACGGAAGCACAAAACGCAAAAACATTCTTCAGTCTGTAAAAAGGGAATGGACAGTAAGAGCTTTTTCTGTATCATTTTAGACGGCATTTTTCAAAGTTATTCAAATTATTTTCACACGTTGTATCTAAACATTTCCTGATGAGTCAGCCCCTGATGGTCGAAAGATGATTCCAAGGATTTTTTTTCAAAAACAAATTTAAGACTCTTTCTCCTCTTCCTCTTTTAAGTCTAATTATCCATCTGCTAATTACAGGAATTTCAAAATTCATCATCATCCTCATAACCATCATAATCAGTCTTTTAACGTCCATCGTTGGACATAGACCTTACCGAGGATTCGCCACACTTCTCTATCATGGGCGTCACGGGGGCCAGTACTTTCTGAATTTGTCTAGCTCGTCTTTCCATCTAATATTCTGCCAGCCTCGGTTGCGCATGTGATCTTAGGGGATCCATGTCATGAGTCGCGATGTCCAACGGTTATCTGCTATTCTTGCAACATGGCCAGCCCACCGCCATTTGAGATTTTTAATGGATTCTATGATGTCCCTGACTCCTGTCTTCTTCTGGATGTACTGTGCTGTCATGTGGTTTCTCAGTGTGAGGCCCAGCATAATTATTTCATGTCATGCTTCTCAATTTGTGGATCTGTCTTCTGGTTATGTTCCATGTTTCGGCTCCATGAGTGACTATTGGGAGGATACATAGGTTATACACCTTTCTTTTTAGGATTAATTGGATCTTCACCCTTTTTTATGTTGAGCTTGCTCTGCCAAAGGCTTGCCATTCTAGTGTGATTCTTTGCTTGATTTCTTCTTCTTTTGAGGGTCTCATGGAGATTCGTTGTCCTGAATAGATGTCGTTATCTACTTTCTCCAGTTCTGTGTCCTCGATTTTGATCTTAGAATTTTTATCTCCGATGTCGTCGTTGCACTTGATCTTCCTTACCACTAAAAGATATTCTCATTAATTCCCTTATCTTTTTTATTTGTCCTCAGTTTGTGACTTTGAATGGACGAGGAGGTGAAACTTGACAATTTATAACCTAGACCACTTTCCCGAAAGTCTACCAAAAAAGGTTTATTTCCATTGCTTTTAACAGACATTAAGATATTTTCGCAGTTTTTATGAATACATAGCTGAGAGCAAACACGTTATGTGACCCACTATACGCCACTGGTTACAACGTTGGCTGTTTGCTAAATTTTGTTTTTCTTTCGAAATATTTCTATATTCTAAAGCTCACTTCTCAATACTTTAGATTCAGCCTTATGATTTTGATATGAGAAACCATCGACATAAGCTGATACCAAAACAGTCAATATAGGTTTCTTCAGTTTTTAAGTTGGTCAGCGCTATCTACGTATTCCTTGCGTTTACATACTGTCTCAATTCAGCTAGAAGAATGAAAATTTTCAAAATTATCCATAAGTAAAAGTTACATCGAGAATACCGTCTCCACCTTTTATTCTCTCTGCTTAACACTTTTGAAATAAACCTATCACGATGCTAAATGCCTGATTTAAAATGTCATAATACACTTTTAAAAGAGATATGAGGGACACACACACACACACACACACATATATATATATATATATATATATATATATATATATATATATATATATATATATTGTGTCATCCACAGACAGCTGTTTCGTTGTATTACAACTCTTCAGTATGGCTATAGACAATCCATTATCCCATCCATTACCACGAGGCAGGATCGAAACCTCAGCTTCAGACCCGGAGGCTGGTATCCTCTCTCTACTCTACGGAACTGGACGGTCAGTAAGGTTGAATTTAAGCGATATATTTACTCACGCATGAACCCCTCTTCACCAGATTGCTCCATTCCTAAGTTGGGAGAAATTCATGTCAAAATGTGAATTGTAATTTATGTCATTTCGTTCAGTACAGAATTTCTGGTTATCTCGAGCCAAATTTGATAGAGTTCCCAGAAAGGGAATCTACTTTCTCTCACATTCAATTGTCGAGCAACTGTAAAGTCTAAACTTGTAGACATGTAATAGAATTATGTCGAACAATGAATATGGTCAGAATAAATTATACTTTATGCTATCATCAGCTATTTCCATTAAAAAACATCTAAAATAGAGTAAAAAATACATCTAAAAACATTTACATTCTGGAGAATCTAGACGTTATTAGTGAACCCATCACAATGTCCATAAAGGTTAAAAAAAAAAGCTTTTTTCCAAACATAGAAAAAAGAAAACATTTTTAGAGGGGCTCTAGTGGAGTTATGGTGTCAATTTGCAAGTCTTTAGACAAAATGATATCGCCAGGGGGCGCTTGAGCACACAAACAAACGCACATGTAAAAAAAAAAAAAGAAGAAAAAAGGGTAACTCTTCTGCAATTTTGGTGGCTAAAGTTGTTCGATTTCTTTACTCTGATAGTATCAAATTGGAAAATATTTGTCGGGAAGTTTAGGTGTTTTTTATTTCATTCTGAAGGGTAATGTAGATTCAATCAAATATTTGCAGACAGTCGGAGGTGAATTTGGCTACATTCCAACAAAATGAATTCTTGGCCAAAATATATCAAATTAGAATTAAAGCAAACTATGAAAAAGGTTATTTGTGACATTTTCAAAAGTTACTGGAGATTCAGCCAAATTAACTGAATGTCTAGAAAAATAATTGTTGGATCGTTAAGCGTTTTTTATCGTAACCTTATTGGCTACTGTTGAATCGAGTAGCTGATATACACATATATATATATATATATATATATATATATATATATATATATATATATATATATATATATATATATATATATATATGTATGTATATGTATGTATATGTATGTATATATATATATATATATATATATATATATATATGTATATGTGTGTGTGTGTGTATAAAGAAGAATGTGGCTGTTTTAGATATTGATAAGGTAGCTGCTTCAACGTAGCGCCGCTCTTAACCATTGAGCTAAAGAGTCCGGCAGAAAGGCGAAAGCCCAAATGAGTGCCACATCCCCACTTTTCTCATCTTGTTTATTCGCAGTTCATGTCAGTAATGTTGTTTCTAACGCAGACATTTATATCATTATGAACTAGATATAGAATCAGACAGATTATTCCTGCAGCAGCCACATTTTGCTTTGATTGTTTATTCTATTTACGCTGTCTAAGCCAAGTGACACATCTCCTGTGTAACAAAATTTCAAATAGTGTTTCAAATGATATAAGAGATTCATAAATATTCTCTCAGATTATATATCCATTTCTGATTGGATATTCTTTTGTTCAAAGCACTATCAATGTTTTTTTATGCGTAAAGAGTGAATTAAAACCTGAATTACAAATTATTGAATAAAGATCTCGCGAATGAAAAGTTATTGAATATTCTTTCTAACGTTATTTAAATTATCAGGCAAAAATCAAAAAACCTCTTTGTAGGTCATTGGAGCAAGCTTTCTCTGGAAGATAGAACTGCCTGAACGCATCGGCTGTAGTCCCTTCTTATAATTTCGGAAGGTTTTTTCGATGGTCCCACCAAATGCAAATGTGTATAATTTTATTTAAGCTTTAAGAACAATAGAAGACTTGGCAATATTTCTGTTCTTTCCTGCAGACTAGAAACTAAATTCGTTTTGTTTGTTTTGAGTCAGATTTTAGTAGCTATTTGATTTTGGTCAGTCTCGACTATCTTTTTACCAGTGTTCCAGAACAATTAAGTTGTCAGATTTGAGCAGTTTTGCCTGTCGAAGTACCTAGTGCTGTCAAAAGTTTCAAATAAAAAACATTTGCAACGTAAGGCATAGCCTTTTAGGGCCTTTTGGTTATTTTCCACCAGACCAAAATTCTCATAACCATTGAGTTTATTTTGTTAATTTACCACTGCTTAGGGGTTAACGTTAGATTTTTCGTTTTCGTGTTGTGTACTTACGAAAAAAACTCAGCATCTTTGGTTTTATGCTTACGTACTCAAAGATTATGGACGTTAGCTTTTGCTGAGGACTGACAATAAATACACGTATCTTTTGGGATGCGTAATTCTCATGCATCTTATGATTTTGTATAATAAGTGTGGTAGGAAGATATCAGCACTGATAGTAGTTGAAAGGATGTCACCAAGTTATGTACCATCTTGGGTATTATTATATAATGTCCAGGTAGACTAAGAGCGTAGTACCAAAGTTGGTTAAAATATTTTCGGTTGTCTGGGACCATAAACTAATTTTTGGTTCATTTTTTATCTGAAAACGGATGCACCATCGATTTTTCAAGAAGTAATGGTCAGGTACCTCTTTAGACCAGAGTTGTTATAAAGAATTTAAATTAAAACATTAGTGTAATTACTATGAAGTACAGCTTCAAAATTTCTACAAATTTCATGGAATCTCTGAATGCAAAATGTGTGGAGAAAAAACAGTCTAGAAACCATGAGTCGAGTATTTGCCTGAAAATAGATGCACCACCGAAATTCCGGGAACTGATGGACAGATACCTTTTTGGACAAGATCAAAGATAGACAATTGAATTCCTCGCGGGTCTTACAATAATCCTCTGAGTTAAAGTTGTCATAGGTGCTTTTATGTGTTGTGTGGTGCCATAAGGAATTCGAATTAAATCATGGGTGTAATTATAATGAAGTATATCTTCGAAGTTTCAAGAAATGATATGGAATCTCTTTGCGTTGAGTGTGTCGAGAAAAACAGTCTCCAAACAATGATGGCGATGCAGAGTAAGTATATAATGCGAATGAGATCAGTTCATACTGGTAAAATACTCCGCTGAGAACCTTTTAATTAATATACCTATATCACTGTATATATCTGTATCTTTTATATCAATAAATTGTACCATTTGTATCAATACTATCACAGGGTTATCTATGTATGGGTTTTCACTAGAGAGCCTAAAGCTATTTTATTGGGTAATTCATTATTGATAATTCAAGTAACCTAGTTTCAAGTCTTTTTAAAGCTTCAACTCATTTCCGGCTGTTTCAAAGGGTGATAATCTGACATGAAGTCTTGACAGTTTCTATGACGTAATTTTTATCTCATTCTAGGAAGGTAAATCAGCCAATGACATCATCCCATTCAAATAATCGAAAAAATTTGCATATAAACTAATAATGCTTATATAATTGCATTCAACAACTTCATTTATTTCAAAAACTGTTCATCCACACTACTGACGTAGGTTTCTGCAGTCTTTAAGCTGGTGTGGCTGGTCTGGCTGATCTTGCTGGCTATATATGTATCACACTTACAAGCTGCATCGATGGAGTTAGGGGACTGAAATTTCTAACATTTACCCTTTATTGCGTCTAAGGGAGAATTTTTGAATACCCACCAAAATAGATATTCAGTGTGCGGGGAGGTCAATTTACAATCTAGGTTTATGTCAAATTGGTCAGTAGTTTGTGCCCACTTGTTTTTTAGTTTTTTAATCCTGAATTTTCAGTGATCCAACAAACTTTGAGAGAAGTAACTCATTCATCGATCGTCCCTCATTCCAATCTTTTGATTGATCACCCCCAACATGCCGAAAGACGTTATTCTTGGTGGTCTCTATCAAGTGGCTAACCCAACTTTGGTTTTGGCTTAATTTAGGTTTCTGACAGTTCTAAGACTGTAAAGACGTGAGATATACATAATTAATTGCTCGAAAGGGTGTCATTAAATTATTATCACATGACCACCGTTGGTACGGCAAAATGTACCATCATGCAAAGGCATCGGAAAATCGGTGGTTTTGGGTTTGAAATGGCTGCAGAAAAGAAAAACTTGAGAAAAGTTCGAGTTTTTTTCTAATTTTTAATTTAGAAAGATATTTTAGATATTGTCAATTTTTTTAAGAAGAGCGTGGGACCAGACTGGACAATTTCTTTTTATAAATATTAATATTTCGCGAGAAACTTTCAAAATTTTTCTTTGGAAAAGATAGCATGGAGGCATTTTAAGCATTTCAGTCACACGATAGAAACTGTCATATTGCCAACCTGCTTTTCCAGCATACCGTGTTTGGGAAGATCGAAAAAAGGGGTGATTAATTAATAAGTTGCATCTTTCAATTTCGTTGAGTTCTGATCACATCCGGATTTTGGAAGTGTTCACTAAATAGAGGTCTATCTTTGAAAAAAAAAAACAAATGTGAATGTTACCAGACACAAAAAAGTGATAAATTTAGCATAAACTTATATAGTAAATTGAACCCAGAACTAAAAACACTATATTGCGAGGTGGATTTTTCAAAAAAAATTGTGGGGATGATTAGGATTAGATGTTTGAATTTTCAGCCATTTGTGCTGCCTGTGCACGCGATAAACACAGCTAACCGGACCAACTTGAAAACTGAAGAAACCAATGTCGACGGTTCTGGTTGGCAGTTTCTGATATAAGTGACATATCCTGTTCGTCGTAGAATCTGTTCTGATATTAACAAAACTTCCAACAACAAATACTAAATTTGAGGACAATCAAAATTTTAAAAAAGTTGAAATCTAGGAGTAAATTGAAGTTCATGTTATCTTACAGGCAACGAGAGGTTCGGTAAATTATTCACAAGCCTGCTGTGAGAGATTTAGAATATTTTTCAAAATATCAATTTTTTTACCAAAATATTTTAATTCTTGGAAATTTATGTCGAAGAATTTTTTTTTATCATTATTTGTTAACGTTGAGTTTTCACACATGTAAGTATCTGATAGCTTTCACTGGAAATCGAATGATAGCAAGTCTCTTCAATAGTGGAGCACTCAACACAGTATTCATTATCATTATAGTGGAGCACTCAACACAGTATTCATTATCATTATAGTGGAGCACTCAACACACTATTCATTATCATTATAGTGGAGCACTCAACACAGTATTCATTATCATTATAGTGGAGCACTCAACACACTATTCATTATCAATATAGTGAAGCACTCAACACAGTATTCATTATCATTATAGTGAAGCACTCAACACACTATTCATTATCATTATAGTGGAGTACTCAACACACTATTCATTATCATTATAGTGGAGCACTCAACACAGTATTCATTATCATTATAGTGAAGCACTCAACACAGTATTCATTATCATTATAGTGAAGCACTCAACACAGTATTCATTATCATTATAGTGAAGCACTCAACACAGTATTCATTATCATTATAGTGAAGCACTCAACACAGTATTCATTATCATTATAGTGGAGCACTCAACACACTATTCATTATTATTATAGTGGAGCACTCAACACAGTATTCATTATCATTATCATAGAGCACTCAACACAGTATTCATTATCATTACAGTGGAGCACTCAACACAGTATTCATTATCATTATAGTGAAGCACTCAACACAGTATTCATTATCATTATAGTGAAGCACTCAACACACTATTCATTATCATTATAGTGGAGCACTCAACACACTATTCATTATCATTATAGTGAAGCACTCAACACAGTATTCATTATCATTATAGTGGAGCACTCAACACAGTATTCATTATCATTATAGTGAAGCACTCAACACAGTATTCATTATCATTATAGTGAAGCACACAACACACTATTCATTATCATTATAGTGGAGCACTCAACACAGTATTCATTATCAATATCATAGAGCACTCAACACAGTATTCATTATCATTACAGTGGAGCACTCAACACAGTATTCATTATCATTATAGTGAAGCACTCAACACAGTATTCATTATCATTATAGTGAAGCACTCAACACACTATTCATTATCATTATAGTGGAGCACTCAACACAGTATTCATTATCATTATAGTGAAGCACTCAACACAGTATTCATTATCATTATAGTGAAGCACTCAACACAGTATTCATTATCATTATAGTGAAGCACTCAACACAGTATTCATTATCATTATAGTGAAGCACTCAACACAGTATTCATTATCATTATAGTGGAGCACTCAACACAGTATTCATTATCATTATAGTGAAGCACTCAACACAGTATTCATTATCATTATAGTGAAGCACTCAACACACTATTCATTATCATTATAGTGGAGCACTCAACACACTATTCATTATTATTATAGTGGAGCACTCAACACACTATTCATTATCATCATAGTGGAGCACTCAACACAGTATTCATTATCATTATAGTGAAGCACTCAACACAGTATTCATTATCATTATAGTGAAGCACTCAACACACTATTCATTATCATTATAGTGGAGCACTCAACACAGTATTCATTATCATTATAGTGAAGCACTCAACACACTATTCATTATCATTATATTGGAGCACTCAACACAGTATTCATTATCATTATAGTGGAGCACTCAACACACTATTCATTATCATTATAGTGAAGCACTCAACACACTATTCATTATCATTATAGTGGAGCACTCAACACACTATACATTATCATTATAGTGGAGCACTCAACACAGTATTCATTATCATTATAGTGGAGCACTCAACACACTATTCATTATCATTATAGTGGAGCACTCAACACAGTATTCATTATCATTATAGTGGAGCACTCAACACAGTATTCATTATCATTATAGTGGAGCACTCAACACAGTATTCATTATCATTATAGTGGAGCACTCAACACACTATTCATTATCATTATAGTGAAGCACTCAACACAGTATTCATTATCATTATAGTGGAGCACTCAACACAGTATTCATTATCATTACAGTGGAGCACTCAACACAGTATTCATTATCATTATAGTGGAGCACTCAACACAGTATTCATTATCATTATAGTGAAGCACTCAACACACTATACATTATCATCATAGTGGAGCACTCAACACAGTATTCATTATCATTATAGTGAAGCACTCAACACAGTATTCATTATCATTATAGTGAAGCACTCAACACAGTATTCATTATCATTATAGTGGAGCACTCAACACAGTATTCATTATCATTATAGTGAAGCACTCAACACACTATTCATTATCATTATAGTGGAGCACTCAACACACTATTCATTATCATTATAGTGGAGCACTCAACACAGTATTCATTATCATTATAGTGGAGCACTCAACACACTATTCATTATTATTATAGTGGAGCATTCAACACAGTATTCAATATCATTACAGTGGAGCACTCAACACAGTATTCATTATCATTATAGTGAAGCACTCAACACACTATTCATTATCATTATAGTGGAGTACTCAACACACTATTCATTATCATTATAGTGAAGCACTCAACACACTATTCATTATCATTATAGATGAGCACTCAACACAGTATTCATTATCATTATAGTGGAGCACTCAACACAGTATTCATTATCATTATAGTGGAGCACTCAACACACTATTCATTATCATTATAGTGGAGCACTCAACACATTATTCATTATCATTATAGTGGAGCACTCAACACAGTATTCATTATCATTATAGTGGAGCACTCAACACACTATTCATTATCATTATAGTGAAGCACTCAACACACTATTCATTATCATTATAGTGGAGCACTCAACACAGTATTCATTATCATTATAGTGGAGCACTCAACACAGTATTCATTATCATTACAGTGGAGCACTCAACACAGTATTCATTATTATTATAGTGAAGCACTCAACACACTATTTATTATCATTATAGTGAAGCACTCAACACACTATTCATTATCATTATAGTGGAGCACTCAACACAGTATTCATTATCATTATAGTGGAGCACTCAACACAGTATTCATTATCATTACAGTGGAGCACTCAACACAGTATTCATTATCATTATAGTGGAGCACTCAACACACTATTCATTATCATTATAGTGAAGCACTCAACACACTATTCATTATCATTATAGTGGAGCACTCAACACAGTATTCATTATCATTATAGTGAAGCACTCAACACAGTATTCATTATCATTATAATGAAGCACTCAACACAGTATTCATTATCATTATAGTGGAGCACTCAACACAGTATTCATTATCATTATAGTGAAGCACTCAACACAGTATTCATTATCATTATAGTGGAGCACTCAACACCTTATTCATTATCATCATAGTGGAGCACTCAACACAGTATTCATTATCATTATAGTGAAGCACTCAACACACTATTCATTATCATTATAGTGGAGCACTCAACACAGTATTCATTATCATTATAGTGGAGCACTCAACACAGTATTCATTATCATTATAGTGAAGCACTCAACACAGTATTCATTATCATTATAGTGGAGCACTCAACACAGTATTCATTATCATTATAGTGGAGCACTCAACACAGTATTCATTATCATTATCGTAGAGCACTCAACACAGTATTCATTATCATTATAGTGGAGCACTCAACACAGTATTCATTATCATTATCGTAGAGCACTCAACACACTATTCATTATCATTATAGTGGAGCACTCAACACACTATTCATTATCATTATAGTGGAGCACTCAACACACTATTCATTATTATTATAGTGGAGCACTCAACACAGTATTCATTATCATTATAGTGAAGCACTCAACACAGTATTCATTATCATTATAGTGGAGCACTCAACACAGTATTCATTATCATTATAGTGGAGCACTCAACACAGTATTCATTATCATTATAGTGGAGCACTCAACACAGTATTCATTATCATTATAGTGGAGCACTCAACACAGTATTCCTTATCATTATAGTGGAGCACTCAACACACTATTCATTATCATTACAGTGGAGCACTCAACACACTATTCATTATCATTATAGTGGAGCACTCAACACAGTATTCATTATCATTATAGTGAAGCACTCAACACACTATTCATTATCATTATAGTGGAGCACTCAACACACTATTCATCATCATTATAGTGAAGCACTCAACACAGTATTCATTATCATTATAGTGAAGCACTCAACACACTATTCATTATCATTATAGTGGAGCACTCAACACAGTATTCATTATCATTATAGTGAAGCACTCAACACACTATTCATTATCATTATAGTGGAGCACTCAACACCTTATTCATTATCATTATAGTGAAGCACTCAACACAGTATTCATTATCATTATAGTGAAGCACTCAACACACTATTCATTATCATTATAGTGAAGCACTCAACACAGTATTCATTATCATTATAGTGAAGCACTCAACACAGTATTCATTATCATTATAGTGGAGCACTCAACACACTATTCATTATCATTATAGTTGAGCACTCAACATAGTATTCATTATCATTATAGTGGAGCACTCAACACCGAATTCATTATCATTATAGTTGAGCACTCAACACAGTATTCATTATTATTATAGTGGAGCACTCAACACACTATTCATTATCATTATAGTGGAGCACTCAACACAGTATTCATTATCATTATAGTGGAGCACTCAACACAGTATTCATTATCATTATAGTTGAGCACTCAACATAGTATTCATTATCATTATAGTGGAGCACTCAACACACTATTCATTATCATTATAGTGGAGCACTCAACACATTATTCATTATCATTAAAGTGGAGCACTCAACACATTATTCATTATCATTATAGTGGAGCACTCAACACATTATTCATTATCATTATAGTGGAGCACTCAACACAGTATTCATTATCATTATAGTGGAGCACTCAACACAGTATTCATTATCATTATAGTGGAGCACTCAACACACTATTCATTATCATTATAGTGGAGCACTCAACACATTATTCATTATCATTACAGTGGAGCACTCAACACATTATTCATTATCATTATAGTGGAGCACTCAACACATTATTCATTATCATTATAGTGGAGCACTCAACACAGTATTCATTATCATTATAGTCGAGCACTCAACACAGTATTCATTATCATTATAGTGGAGCACTCAACGCAGTATTCATTATCATTACAGTCGAGCACTCAACACATTATTCATTATCATTATAGTGGAGCACTCAACACAGTATTCATTATCATTATAGTCGAGCACTCAACACAGTATTCATTATCATTATCGTTGAGCACTCAACACAGTATTCATTATCATTATAGTGGAGCACTCAACACAGTATTTATTATCATTATAGTGGAGCACTCAACATAGTATTCATTATCATTATTTTGGACTCGCTGATTAATCACACTTGGCCTATCCGGTAGCTTTCATTCAATATCAAGTGACAGTAAGTCTCTTCAAAACTCCTGCATTTTCCTCTGTATTCTCTATCGCTATTTTGTACCCGTTTGATTTTCATGCCTGTGGTAACTCCCGTTGAGTTCAAGAGACAACAAGTCTTCTCAACATGCCAGTACTTTCCCTAGTAATTCTGATATTGTTTTACGTTCGTCGAGTTTTATACTAGGAGTACAGATGGATTAGATTAGTTTTTAGGATTGGGGTTCAATCTACAATGAATGTTTATGCTAAATTAGTTCCTCTATTAGTACTCAGCAGAATTCTTGTCTGTTTTGGGTGAAATGCAGACTTTTTTACTGATCACTGCCCGACAAAAAGCGATATTCTCTGATCATTCCTTTCGGTGATTTTCTCAATCGATCACCCCCAACTCGACATGCTTTCAAAAGACGTTGCTCACGTGACAGTTGCTATTGAGTGACTAACCAGACCTATTTCTCTTTCTATCTATTCGAGAGACAAAAATAAAAATAACTCCATGAGTCAGATATCTCTGTTTCTCGAACAATCCATCGAGGCCCAATCGTTATTTCTGTAGCAACCGTAGATTTTTAAGGTGGCCATGGTGCTAGCCCAATGCTCAACATAGACTGCCTCACAAAGCTGGAAAGGCTTCAACTGCCCTGGTTTTCCATATAGCTGAGATGGGAAAGTGGATTGATGCCTTTCCCACGAACTGAACCCAAATTGTCCGAACCGATTTCACCATTAGGCCAACCGCACCTTCCTCGCCGAGAATAGGTAGAAGGAGAAGGGAAAAGTGGGGGCAACTCTCAAGACATCGATCGTGACTTTTTAATAAAATAGGTTGTGCAAGTTTCTCTGAAAGTCTTTTTTCTTGACTCCAGAAAAAGGTTTCAACCGAATTGTTCGATCCATATTCAACGAAAGAATAAAAATCAATCAAGTTTCTTTTTTATCACAAAAACGAAAAAATTGATAATTTAACATTTAAATATGATTCGCGTGGATTCAAGATTCATAAAATTCATAAGGATGATGCAAAAGTTACCAGCACCATCGTTTGCAGAATGTTCGGGAAAATCTGACGAGACTTTTTTTTTCGACATGATAGTTAACTAGCGATGGGAAATGGATTTATAACGAGAATCGGAAATGGATATATTGGCTAGATCCAAGACAACATTCAACATCATTAATCACCGCTACCCATAACATTGGTTTTCTTACAACACTGGTTTAGACACTGTTGTTATGTTAAGCTTATTCACCTGTTCTGACATTTATATGTATATATGTATCTACTTGGTTTGGGTTATTCATATTCTGACATTTATATCTATCTATGTAGGAACCCAAGTTGAATGAAATGGTTAAATTCCTAGTTATGACTTTACCAGTTTTTTTTATTAGATCGATGGTGATGTTATGTGGTCCAAGGGAATTTCCTCTTCTGTTTATTTGATGAGTTGTTTCACGTCCCATGAAATAACTTCTGGGGAGTCTTGGAACTGATTGCTTGCGTCTTGTCCGTCCTGTTCCTTGCTTTGTTATCCTTGTTTCGAGGAGTAAGGTTTTGGGTAAATTTCTCGGACTCGCTCGATAATCTGGTCCCTGTCTGTTGTTAGGTCGCTATTTTCTTTGAGAACACTACTTATTTGTTTCCTCCTTGTAGAGCTAAGTTAATAGCTTCGAAGCCTCGACTTTTTTGGAGAATTGTTTCGACAATTGCCGTCGAGTATTATCTTCCATTTTCCCTTTGTTTCTTTTTGAGTGGATTTATTTACTTCCGTTGCTTCAATTTTCTTTCTTGTTGTTGTCAGCGTCTCGAGAGTTCTGCGTTTTTCTATGAGGTTCTTGATTTCAACTGAGATTTTATTGATGGTTTGTGTGCTCTTTAGTTTAAACATAGTGGCGACTTCGATTAGAGAGACTGTGATTTTGTTGTTGAATTCGCTGACGTTGGTGTCGCTCCCATCTAGTTCTGTAAGAAATTCGCATCAGTTTTTCAGCTAAATGATCGAGTTTGCTCTTCCGGTATGTTAAGTGGTTGCAATTTTGTTATGAGATATCTTCTTGCATTTTTTATTTTGTATTAATTTGAATTTTAAATCTTACAATTCTTTAGTAGCTTCCTACGCTGACGATTTAGGACCTAGATATCTTTGACTGCAAGAAGGCCTTTGAATCAGTAGTCAGGGTATTGCAACATATACACCGTCACAGCAACCCCTTTATCAGGCTGTGTAAAGACTCAGAACCCTTTCAGCTCTATAAATGAGTAAGACAAGATGTTACCAGTCACCCAAAATCTTTGCAGACTGCCTCAAGATGATCTTCAGGAACATAGACTGAAAAAATAAAGAAATCGAATATGTACGGCGAATACGTAACTAAGCTCAGATTTGTAAACATCTTCCTTTTCGTAGAGAACCTTCAGGGCCACCAACTAATGCTAGACGAATTGAATCAAGAAAGCAAGAAAGTCGGCCTACATATGGACTTCGGCAAAACAAAGGTCATGTGCAACAAACAAGTCGGAAATAACCATACAACGATCGAAATCGAAAACGCGAATCTGGAGGAAGCAGACCACTACATCTACGGAAGACAACGAATCTCCATGGAATCCTCAAAGGAAGAAATCAAGAATAGAATCACTCTAGGGTGGTAAGCTCAACTTTCAAGAATAAGAAAATCCAATTAGTTCTAAAAAGAATGGTACATAACCAATCAATTCCCCCCGATCGTCACCCATGGAGCTGAAGCGTGGAACCCACGAGGAGACTGACCCTTTTCACTTATATCTCATCTGTTATGCATGTAACAGCTATTGTTGATGATTTTATAAATCACAGATAAGTTCCCACCAGGATATCTACTCATCATAGATTTATCAAGAGCGGAAAACTGTCCATTAAAACATAATTTACACATTGTTCTCTTATCTCTTTCCATTTTTATAAAATAAATCTTTTGTTTTTGGCTTTTTTTCTCACACGGAACGTCAGAATATTAATGAGAGAGAGAAAGTGCCCATTTCATAAGGTTTAATTCAAAGCGTTTAGCTTGGCCACAATGATCCCGATAGGAATTCTGAATGTGAAATGAGCAAAGCATTTTTTTTCATCTTAGATTAATAAATATTTATTTTTGAGATTTTTTTCACACACTGGCCATCTCGAATTTATCAAGAAGTGCCATTCTAAATTAAACTTACTGCTGTTTTTCTTTTATGACCTCTCTTATTTCTTTTCATTTTTAATTGATAAAGATATGTTTTTGATTTGTTTGTTTTTTCATCCACTTGCCATCCCGAATTTATCGAGAGAGGAGAAGTACTCATTTTTCAAAGTTTTATCAGAAACTTCCCGGCACGATTAAATTTGATTCAGAATAGAATTCTGAAGGTGTAATTAAAGGGATTTTTTTTAGATATTCAAAGCAATAATAATACAATATATCAATTTAGTTTTGTTTTCTCTTTCATGGATTCTCTTATTTCTTTCCTTTTTCGATTCATATAATTTTCTTACACAAAAATTTGGGCTCTTTACTATCTAGAAAGGATAGATAACGACGTGCAGCTTCGTTTTCTCTGCTAATTTGAAAAAAAAGAAAAATTGGACGAAACTATTTTCATTTCGTGGAAATTAAAAGAAGAAATGAATCTGAAATTAAACATTGATTGCGTCATAATACAATTCTGGCCCTAATGTTGCAAATGCGACGCAGCAAACAATCATGAGACTTGGATAGAAGGTTCTACCACATGTAACGTTTTCTTCAGTCCCATTCAGGTGTATAGTCTGAAAAAAGAATTTCTTTCTCTGGGGAGAAAATATACACCTGATGAGGGCTGAAGAATGGATTGGTTGAAACGCTGCATTGACAACATTAAAGATGGAAAAAAGAAAAAAATATCTGAATAATAGTTTGAATGTTAATGACTCTTCACAAAGTTATAGACGAATGTAAATGTCAATGTTTTTTTTTATTTCTCTGCAATATCTTTCTCGTGAATATTCTCAGTTCATGCTAAAAATTGAGGCTTTTTGGCCCTTCAGTAATAAGCCCTACACTCAAACCGTAAAGCTACACCAGCTATGATTTTTTTATCTCTTCTTCGTCATTATGCACGCTCGACCGGTTCTCGAGATATTTAAAATGACTGAATACTTTCTCGACAGTTTTCGTACACCTAAGGCCAGATGTTATGTCCATGTCATCAACTGTTATCTCGAGGAATTCAGATCAGTCCAATCGAGGTCGTTATGAAAGGAGATGGAAAAAATCTTTGTCCAGCAGTGAACTTGCAAGGGCAGCAGATGATGGTGGTGGTAGAGATGGTGGTGGTATTGATTGACTGGTTATAACGTGTATACCCTTAGCAATGATTATTGGTCAAACTATTATATTTGCGGCATCCACGTCGGCAGCAGTTCTGTTTCCAGCTTTAGTATACTTTGCATAGTTCAAGTTGACTCTTTGTTACCTATTGATATCGTAGCCCGCTGGAACCATGTAGCTGCACGAGCATTGATTTTCTTTATTTTCCCGCCATTAAGCGAGCTCCTTTTTTCGATTGTTTGTTTGTTTGTTTGTTTGTTGTCATTTTCCTTCTTGCCTTTCCGTCTAAAAAACAAACGTTTTGTATATAATTGCATCAGATTAATTGTTTATCGGTTTTCTATTGCATTATAAGAAAATGATAAAGAGCTTTATGTCCTATTTTTCTGTCTTCGGCCTACTTATTCTTTCCTTTACTCTCACTTTCGCATCCAAATACCACAATGTCTATTACAACAGTTCTCAAACAATGAGTTCCGTGGCATAATAATGTTTCTCCCGAGTGTGTTTTGTATTTCTTTTTCCAAATATGCAAACATGTATATTGAGTTTTGAATGGGTCCATTAAGAGTGTTATGTCTGTCCTTCTTCTACCATAGAGTCAACTATCTACTGCTTCCGTGGGTGGATTTCTTTTCTATTTTTTTTTTTTTTTTTTGAGATCTCAGCCCTTTTATTGAAATATGAAAAGAAAGGGGGACGATGAGAACGAGATCAATATTGGTACATCACTCATCATGACCCTTTTAGCGACCTTCGTCGGACATAGACTTTCCCCAGGATTCGCTAGTCCTCTCTATCATGTGCGTCGCGATTCCAATTCTTTATGAACTTGTCTTGTTCGTAACGCTATCTCATATTTTTCCGGCTGCAGTTTCGCATATGATCTCTTCGGATCAACGTTGTGAACCATGATGTCTATCGGTTCTCTGACATTCTTGCAACATGACCAGCCCATGGCCATTTGAGTTTTCCAATGTTTTCTATCTGACCCCTGTTATACTGTGCTGTCTCTCCAAGTAATGTTGACCATGTTTCTTTAATGTGCACGTCGAATGGTTTTCAGTTCGAGGATCACTTTCTAATAGACTGTGTTGTCCTGTGATCTCTCCATTTGAGGTTGAGCATGATTTTCTCCAATGCTCGTTGCATGTTTAGTGTGCTTCAACTATCTCACAAGTGGTGTGCATAAATTGCTCCAAATAAATAAACATGTATTCCGAGTCTTGACCGGGTCCAATACGAGTATTATGTCTGCCCTGCTATTATCACAGAGTTACGTATCAAGTGGTTTTAACAATAGAGTTTTTGAGATATCAACCTTTTAATCGACATATGATAGAAAAATTGGATGAAAAGCACGTATACCAGATGGTATAAAAGTTTTGTTCTTTCACTACAGGAATGTTTTTATCTAATTTATTCCATTTTTACAGTATTAACAGAACACTCATTCATTACAACTTCAAAGTTTATTGCTATGGGAAAGGATATATATATATATATATATATATATATATATAGATAGATAGATACTGAGAGAGAGATACAGAGAGAGAGAAAGAGAGAGAGAGGGTCTAATACTCCAATAATGACTGATAACGGAGGTTCCCATCTTTTTTAACACTGTGGATCGGTTTATTATAGACAAGACCTTCGCAGACTGACTGATACGTAAAGGGTGTTGTTAATCACGACCGGAATATAAAGGGGTTTATTTCATTTGCAAAGAAATTTCTCCGGATAACCATCGTTTCTTCGTGGTCCAATACAACGTGCATTGCAACCCGGTCCCCGTTTGCAGCGTGTTGATCGGGAAACAATGGCCTAATATATACCTATCTATATTTATATTTTAATGAAGTAAAGATTTGCTGTGCGTCGTAAGTCAACAACATTTTTAGTGTGCAGTCATAAGATCGAGGTTGAGAATCATTGTTACAGACCCACCTACCCAAACAATTGACGTTTTCGAGAATGGATTTGCCCAATAGGCTATTGTTCGGTTGTGTCCTGTCACATTTACCCCTTCCTGAAATTCAAGAATTCTTCAAGAGGCTCTCTTTTACTCGGATACTCATAGAAAATTACAGGGTAGATCATTATGTTAATCTTCTCGCTGTAATTCTTAATTATTTCAAAAGAAAAAACAACCTATTGATTATTGAAGACAAGACAGGAAAATGTCATCCATCTTGTTTACATGACTGAAGTTTTAAAACAATTTATTTTTATTGCTCGAACTAAAATCTCCATTACAAGAGTTGACCGAACGATCAATTTCATTCTTTTATTTTTATTTTCTATTGCTATTGACACGTTTTGACCACTCGGCATTATCGCCTTTCTCTGATATAAAATCCGTATAGAAATTTTTATTCTGGAATTTAGAGAAGAGTCATAATCATTCTGCGAGATGTTCAGACTATTGATCTCATTATTTTTGTGAAAGATACCGTCTGTAATTTCAGTATCATTCTGAGAGTTGTTTGGATTATTGAGCTCATTCTTTCCGTTTGAAATCCATTCTGTAAGATTAAGATAAGTCATTATCATCCCTTCTTGGGCCTTACTCGGCGATACACAACCGAGATAAAAGAGACTCTCCTATGCTATCTGTGTACCTTAAGAAGGCTGTATAATTGATCAGCCTAAAAGTTACGATTACAGTTTTAGAAGAAAAAAAATTGCAATCGATATTGTAAGAATTACTCTTCAGTTAATTATAATGATTGGTAATTCTTTCACGAAGAGTTCAATGTGTAATGAATAAAAATATTTGAAGAAAGATTTTAAGTCTTTCTCACAGAAAAAAAGGTAACAAGAAAAAGATCAAGCTTTATAGTTATTTGCTGGGTATGAACTTCGATCCCGTGGATCAAGACAGAAGTTTAATGCTTACGGTCAGTAATAAATATTTTGGAATTAAATCCTAATTTTAATGCTAGATTTGAGTGAAGTATTGTTCTCCGTTGTTGGGGGGAAGAATGATGGCTTTGAAACATCTGACGTTTATCCCATGAATCCAGTAAAATTCGGAAGACACCTTCAACAAATTTGCCTAAAGATGAAAACCGGTTTATCATTGAAAGAAAGGGTATAAAAGAACTTATCAAAGGTCATTCGAAATCTGAGCGTTTTGAGAAAAAATGACCAAATGTAATTAGTTTAACTGTGGGGTATACAGGAGATATGTGCGTGTCTAAGAAGAGATACGAACCCTATGAATGGGAGCAAAACTAAAGTTCTCAATTAAAGTGGCGTTGGCAGAGATATGCGCCCTTTCATGTTTATATTGAAATTTATAACTTGGAGTTAAGACAGGAGAAGCTTAATTTTCTCAAAAAAATCATTCTCAGAATTCGGAAGACTTTTTCTACGTTTTAGTTAGACTTATAACCTATCTATGCACCAAATTTCATCTCTCTGCAGATTTTTTCGAAGTTCATCAATAAATTCTGACTAATGCTAATGAACTATGCGTGGCTTTCGCATTAAGCAGTAGCGTCTTTGTCGTATAACAACTATTTCTGTTGATTTTAACGAGATACGAAGACGATGCCAATTAACAGCAGTTCATGTGATTGATATATGTTATATGTGAAGTGGCTTGATTCCACATACATCATACCCAAAACAGGCTCCTCCTTTCGCTACAACGACGATGCCCTAATACTTTACCCTCAGCACACAGATCTCGACAACCTAGTAGCTATATTACTCAGTTGAACCATCAAATTTACAAAAGAAAAAGAGTTCAGCAGCACCACCTGTCTTTGACACCCGACTACATCAAACGCTGCGTGTTCTGTAAAGACATTAAGAATAATGATTACATACATTTTTACTCCAATCTCACACCATAAATTAAATCTGGATTAATCATAGGCTTTCACAAAAAGGTCATCATAATATGTAGCCCCGAATATTTTGATGACGAAGAAGAATGCATCAAATAACACCACCATTAGACGCGTATTACGCACCAAAAAAACTATTAACAACCTCAGCTCCAAACTGAGCAAGATGGAAATACACATTCCTACTAACACCCCAGCAACCATCAAAGATTCAGTAAACGAACCACAATACAAACTCCCACCACCCAAAGCCAGCTTTTACGCAATTCCATGCGAAGACTGCAAGAAAATCTACGTCGCAGAGACATCGATACCTTGTGAGAAAAAGAATATACGAGTCGTAAAACTGGATGAAAGGACAAACGTCCTAGTTGGACAAAGAAACACGTACGACCACAACATATGAGTATTTGGCTAACAAGCTACAGTTTTAGAGATGTTACACCTGCTTTCTGTTAAGTTTTTTCTCTTCACCTTCAAATTATCATTTTAACCAACATTCTTTATATCCACTATACAAACATATATATATATATATATATATATATGTGTGTGTGTGTGTGTGTGTGTGTGTGTGTGTGTGTGTGTGTATGATATAATTTACTAATTTACAACTTGGAAAAACGACTAAATCAAAAACTTTTATGTATATTTTTCATTCCTGATAATACATTTAGCAATCAGTAGCCCCATGAGATCGGATTTAAATAATCTTTAGAAATATATGGGGCCCAACATTGTCAATTGAGTCATTTTTTCTCGAATCGTCAAATTGATAAATTCCACAAGACTTGATAGCTCATGACTTTTTTGCTGTTGATAGTGTAAATAAATGTTCACGTCTTATCAATTTCATCTTATATATTATTACAAATTGACTGAACCTGTTTAAGTGGAAGAGTTCCTTGTTTCATATGGTGGATAGGAGACATTTGAGTGAGAAGTATTAGTCCACCACGTTAAAGAAACCACCCGAATATTTGTGCAGCCAAATCAAATTAGGCGTACATACTCGATGGACTTGGGGGAAGGTTTCAAAGTGAAAATTTCTTGGATTCAGGGAGAAAAGTTGAATATGCATATCAAATCGAGCAATTGTGCGTAGCAAATCATACTCTTGGAGCGCTCAGCCAATTTTTAATTCTTGAATATTCAGCCTTCCGTAGATGCTTACTACAGCTAGTCTAATGAATATACAGGTTTCCCCACTACCGAAATGTGGGCTGTTTCCATACCGAAATTGTTATTATAGTGTGTCACGTTGAGTTGCTTAGAGGTTGAGAGGTACAGGACACAGGGATGTAGGAGATAGAGGACGTGAGTGCACGTTGCCTCTATAACGTCTCACTGCAAAACGAACACTGAATGCTGATTTCGCTTTTCGTCCATTTTCGTAAAAGCGAAAAAAAGTTGGAAAGCGAACTCCTGAAAAGTGAGGGTATCCATATCCAGTTGATTATAACTGCGAATCGTTTAAATCGATAAAAAAGATAAACAGTCGCTCAATAGAAACCGTCATGTGACCAGCGTCTTTGGATCTCGTATTAGGCATGATCAATAAAAAAAAAAATTGGGAAAAAAAGGGTGACAAATTAATAAGTAATTTATAAGTTCGCTACTGATCTCTGAAAAAAGTCTGAATTGTTAAAAACTACAAGCATGATACAACTAAATGATCAATTTACCGGCGTCTTTTGGCAATATTCCATGTTAGGGGTGATCAATTAAATTTTCTTAAAACGACTTGATCTCACCTTTTTCTTGGGTAGCGATCATTGAAACAGGCTGGGTTTTAAAAAAAAATGATAAAACTAGCGTGACACAAAATAAGGAGCCAATTTAGCATAAACCTAGATTGTGAATCTATCAAGGGGAAAATTTTACGAAAAGAACCGTTTTTTTTTATACATAATGAGGAGAAAATTTTGAAATTATCAGCCCTCTTGCTCTATTGGTACATTCTGCATGCGTGATACAGAGCCAGCCAGCCAGCCAGCCAACCCCACTTAAAAACTGAAGAAACCTATGATGACAATTTTGATGGCAGTATTGGTTGACGGTTTTCTATTATTAATTTCGGACAGAAATACCAATAGGATCTTCCTTTTCCTTTTTTCTGGACATTTTTGAACCCCGTCATCTAATTACTGATTTAGTCTCATTTAATCACATTTATTAATTTCTCCTGTAATTACATGTTTTTCTTAATTACCCACTCAATTAGCAGACCTATCGGTAAATACAGTTTTCATACATCATATTTGTTCCTTTTTTTTACTCTTATTCATAACCCATTAACTGCAGCAGGCGGCGGGAAAAAATAGTTAAACGACCGTAGCCACCAAAGATGGTTAAAGATTTTATCATCTTTTTACATGTGCATGTATGTGCGCGAGTATGTGCACATGTGTGTGTGTGTGTGTGTATTCCAGCGCTCTTTGCCATACCGTTTTCTATACAGACTTGGAAATCAGCATAATTACATCACTATATCCCTTCTCAAAAAAAAATGACGGGTTTTGTTATCTTTTTTGTTGCTTAGAATATCTGCATCCAAAAACCTTGCCTCTATCTGAGTTTGAACACTTTCCTTTGGCACCGGCAGGAAATATGTAGGTATTTCCGCCTACAAACCGATTACATACTACGTTTTAAGGATCATTTTAGTCAATATTCCCAGTGAAGAAAAACTGCCAGCCCAGAAAATCAGCATTCGAATTCCTGGTTTCCTTTGCTGGGCTCGAGCACCGACCTCTGACACCAGTGAGAAAAGACGTGGTAATCTCAGCCACCCGGCTGGACACCCACGTTTTAAGATGATATTCCTTAGACTGCCAAGAAAATCAGTATTCAAAAACTTTGCTGCGATCTAAGACTTGAACGTATTCATTCTCCCCCGATCGCTCAACGCCACGTTTGTAGTTATTGTTTTTACAAGAACTAGTAGTATTAGTAGTAGTGAAATCATTTTTGGGTTATTTTAATCGATAAAGCATTGTTAATCATTCATGGTTTTTTACTAGTATTTCTTTCATCATAATTTCAGTTGCTTCTCATTGCAACTTCTCAGATCTTCAGCCAATCGTAAAGGCGGGAACACATTGCTATCACGTTCGTGTGAACTCCGGTGAACTCAGGTGAATGTTTGTGGTGAGCAGACCAGCTCAACAATTATTTTTATAGCTTGGAAACACTGCTGTAACGGCTCGTGATATCAGAAGTCCTTGCTCCTATATACCTTAACCCCCATGAGAAAGCGATGTGACCCAAGGTCGTTTTTAATGTGGGATAGAGTGAAGAATCCAGAAAAATAGCCCCAGTTCCGGCAACCGGTCAGAAAAGCGTAAGGACTAGCCCGACCTGTCCCTCGAAGTACGAAGAGAACTGCTTCCCTGCGTCTGGGTCAAGTAATAATGTGAGGACCTCACATCCCTCAGTATTCCTCACTGGCTAAGACACTGCACCTGTGTACCTGGTCTGAACACATCCGTCAAATCCCTCTGTCCCATTGGATGAATAGGAACAGCACCTATACCATGGGCAATGCCTTAGTGAAGATATTACACTTCGATCGGTACCAACAGGCAAAAAAGTCCTAGTAGGTCCGCTCATGTAACTGATATCTCACATTTTCCGTGTCTGCACACTTTTACAGGAGTTCATAATAGCATGAGGTTCGTTCCAGATCTGGGACTGGCTTCAAAGGATGCACTTCATATAATATTTGGTGACCACATATAAAATCATATTAGGTGACGTGTCAAACGTAAGGCTGATTTTCATGGCTTTTAAGCCCTGTGGGCTTCCATGATGAGTTCATGCCTTAAGGCTCCAATTGCTCAATCAGAGGAGCAGCTGTCGAACATAGACTTGCCTCTTGATGTTAAAGGAGTTCAAGTATTACCCAGGGGCTATGCTTTATACCCGATCTGGCAATGTGAGTAGTTCTGATGAAACATGACTAAAATCAAGATGAATGAAATAATTGCCAATCTACCTGGTAATATAATAAGCAGCTTCTATCTGACACACCGTCTAGCGGATACTACTCTTGCGAAGGGGAAACAACTCTACATTTTATCTATTCAAATACCGAATAGATCTAATAAAACTTTCGGTTTATACGCCATCATTACTTAATCTATTCACAAGAATGTTAGTACGTAAAAAGAGAATAGTAGAAATATTTTTTACGAAAGAATCTCTCCTTGTTTGATTTAATGACATCTCCTCCCCTTTCATTTCATCTAACACCAGAAAAGTTGTATACCCCTTTTTTGTATACCCGGTTTAGTACTACACCCAGATAAGTAAACAACTTCATCAGTGAGTTCTGTTACAGTTTTTCTGTCTCACAAAATGTTTATTTGAAGACGCCAAGAAAAGTTCGACGATATGCATCAAAACTATATATATGATGAAGAAAAATTTCAGACGTAACACACTTGCTCTCTAATATTTCACTTCCTCGTAGTCAAATTACAACCACTATAACATCCTAATGAATATCAAACCAAACAATTAACTCTGTTCTTACATGATAGAAGATAATGTCTTATATTAGTATTTTCTCCATTAGAAATTATGACCCAAATCAAATTCATGCAATGTTTCAACAATAAAATACAAGGCTATCTAGTGTACGTGTAAGCTTTTTAGTCTTTTCAAGATTATCAAAAAATTGAATACAAGACTTCTTGTTAACAATATCTTAAGTTTAACTTTCAAATCACTGTGTGAACATATTGACACAGATCAAAACTTCAGGTATGCCGTTAGCAAAACAATGGGTATTTACTAGTAGTCGTAATATATATATGTATCTGATAATTGCTTTGAAGCTGACAATTTATATCATATTTGAAAAGCCTTGGACATGTTAAAAAAAATAATTCTTTACTATCACTTGGTGCTTGATGACCAGAATGTAGTAATCGATGTGCCAACAAACTCTATGGCTGATTCATTTGAATCTGTTTGTCCGTTTCAGGGCCCGAGTACTGGGGAAAGCTGAATCCAGAATGGACGCTGTGCGACATTGGTAAGCAACAATCTCCCATAAACATTGATCCAAAATCTTTGGTTTATGATCCAAATCTTCGACCTTTCAAAATGGAAAGGAAAAGGGTGAGTAAAAACGTTCGATCTTTATTATCTATGTTTGACTGCACCCCACCCATACACGCTCAATACCATTAAAGATAAAAGAGGATACTTTTATTCTGCTACTGGCGTGTTATATTTAATTACGGGTCTCTCTTGTATTTCAGGCTTCAGTGAACGTTTTATATTCTAGCTTTTTGTGTCTCTTCTTTATTTTGTATTTTTTTTCAGCCCCTTGTGCCGTTCATTTTTGAGACTTATGTGTCTCTCTTTATTCAAACCTTGTGTGTTTTTTCGTATTTCAGCCTTGTCGGTGTTTTCTTTATTCCAGCCTCGTGCGTATCTTTTTAATGCCCGTATTGTTAAAGCAAAAAGCAGTTGCAATAAGTGGGGGATTTTAATCCAAGAATTTCTGAAAATTCTAAAAATATTCCGAGATTTCTAAACATTTCCCATAATTATGTCTCATAATTTCTTCTATAGATTTCTAAAGTTTCTAAAAGATCACTCTGAAAAGTTTTGGGAATTTCTATGATTTCCAAAGAATTTCCAATCATTCTTTTTTTTAATTCTGTGCATTTTGAAATTACTTCCTAAGATTTAATTCTAAAAAAATTTAAGATGTCCATAAGTTCAAAAAATTCCTCTAAACTATCTAAGTACATTTTTTTTACAATCTGTAATTTTTTCTTTCATTTCTTGAAAATTTCTGAAATGCTCGCAGTTGCTAAAATATATTATAACATCCAATGAAAGGAAATTTCAAAATGATACATACAGAGCTTATTGAAAAACAATCACAAAAAATAGACACGAGCTAAGGTACTCTTTGTCACTTGATCTAGACTTTTCATCAGCAAACGAAAAAGTAAGGTAAGCTATTTTTTAAAAAATGCGGTAAGCTAATCGTAAGACAATATTCAAACTAGAAAACATTAAGAGAATGCATACTTCTACTAATGCCGTTGTCAGGAGGAATAATTGTGCAACCAAAAATTTAAACAATTGTTCAGTAACCTACTGTCCCCTTATCAACAAAATATCAATGAAATTCATTGAGAACCTTTGGAGATATCGTGTGGACCAACATGAAATTTGGGTGATATCATATGTTTTGGACCTATGACCACGACGTAGGATAGATAAATTTGCCTGGATCCGCTCCCAAATCCTATGAGTTCTCCTGCAGCCTATTTATCATCCCTTCACAGAATTTCATAGAAATTCTTTGATAGCTTCAGGTGATATTGTGTGGACAGTCCTGATCGTATGTATCAATGAAATCGAGAAAGAAATATACGGAAATTACGGGAAAATTACTTTCAATCAGAAAAAAGAAATTCCTGGATCCGCCCTTAAATATTACCATCCGTTTCTCACCTCTCTGCCAACTCTCTCAGAGGAAATCCATTGAAATTCATTCAGCTCTTTCCCGTCGACATGTGAATGAACTGAAAGACACTCTGCTGAACGGACAGACCCATCCGAATACATGCACTTCTTTTCAACTTTGGTGACAGAGGTAAATAAGGAGAATTACCCTGGAAACAAAATCAGTTTCTCTTCCGATCCTTTCTTGGTAGGATGAAAATTCACTCAGAGTCGTTGTACACACCCTTAGCTCCACCATACACCGTTAATTCATTAGCTCAAATTGCATACTGCCGGCCTCGGTTGTGCATGTGATCTCGGGGGATCCATGTCGTGAGTGGTGATGTCCATTGGTTGTCTGCCATTCTTGCAACATGGCCAGCCCATTACCATTTGAGTTTTTTAATCGATTCTATGATGTCTTTGACTCTTGTCTTTTCTCGGATGTACTGTGCTGTCTTGCGGTCTTCCCATGTGAGGCCCAGCATAATTCTTTCATGTGTACGTTGCATGGTTCTCAATTTACGGGTCTGTCTCTTGGTTAGGGTTCCATATTTCAGCTCCATAAGTGACTATTGGGAGGATGCATTGGTTATACACCCTTCTTTAGGATTAGGGGGATCTTCTTATTTTACATTACTGGTTTTCAATTTTCATTGCAAGTTTATGTTAGAATGATCACTAAGTCTTTGTCCGGTAGCTTCACGCTCGTTTTTTTTTTTTTTGTTTTTTGTTTTTTTTTAAATTCAGAATTCATCACTGCCCAACAAAAGCAAAAAAGTAACTTTTCAATTGATCATTCCAAACACAATATGTTACAAAATGATGCTCCCCATTTAACAGTTTTTACTGACCTGCTGTAAACGAAATATATCTGACGATCAGAAATATTGTCAATTTTCTCATAAACTATGCTTATGAAGGGAGCTGAAATTCACTCACCTCACTGTATGTGTATAGATACATATCAAATTCATTTAATGAGCACATATCTATAAATGGTCTTTTTTCTATCAATGCATATCATCATCATCATCATCATCATAATCATCAACCTTTTGCTAGACTATCGTGGGCGTCGCGGAGCTAATACTTTCTTAACTTGTCTCGATATCTTATATTCTGACGGCTATGGTTTGCATGTGATCTCTGGGGATCCACGTTGTGAGACGTGATATCCATTGGTTGATTGACATTCTTGCTACATGACCAGCCCATTGCCTTTTGGGTTTTCTGATGGATTCTTTGATATCTCAGGATCCTATTTTTCTCTCAAATTTACTTTGCTGTCTTG
>OY735234.1:39612818-39617818 GCA_963457665.1 Thysanoteuthis rhombus
GGAAACGTTTTTCGGTTTCAAAATAATAAATCTAAGAGTAGCTATTCTCAAATATTCTGATAATATAGTTCCGCAAAATATATGATATGGAATACTAATTGTTCTAAATGGCATGTGTACGACACGGAACGGAAAGGAATCTCGTTAATCAAACAACGTATAGGCAATTGTTCCATCCTTGATTTCAATATCCAAATCTAGAAACGTTGCTTGCATACCTCTACGTTCATACTCTAATTCTTGATCCTCAGGGTATATATCATTGTACGATTTTCCCTAATTCTCCTTCATCATTGAGAAAAAATAAGTCGTCAATAAATAAGGTACAACCTGAAAATGAATGAGCTCGCTTCATTTTAGTTCTAATTAAAGATGATGTGATTATGTATTCATGTCAATGTAAATACATATTTGCCTAGTAGGGCATAGGATCAATCCCCAGAGGGACTCCTATGATCTGATAAAATGATTTATTAGCTATCTAAAAGTGATATTCCTTAATGAAATAACTAACAATCACCTTAAGGATATAGCACGTAAGGTAAGTTTTGCCCTTTTTTTGTTATACACCAGAAAGCTTCAGAATTTGTAAACCAAATACATTTTCTATTTCCTCTTGCGAATCGCAAGTCTATTATTTTGTCTAATTCTTTAACGAGATCTTCGTGAGGAATGTTTTTGTGAAAAAGTACAAAAATCGTAAGTTGAGATAGATTTAGCCTCTACACGGGTATTTATAATATCCAAATTTCCTTTAACGGGCATAGAATTATTTACAACCCAAAAGAGATTAAAATCACTTTTCACGTAATCATCATCATCAGTCTTTTAACGTCCGTCGTTGGACATGGACCTTCCCTAGGATTCGCCACACTTCTTCATCATGGGGATTACGGAACCAGTACTTCCTGAATTTGTCTAGCTCGTCTCTCCATCTAATATTCGGCCGGCCTCGGTTGCGCATGTGATATCAGGGGATCCATGTCGTGAGTCGTGATGTCCATTGGTTGTCTGCCATTCTTGCAACATGGCCAGCCCACTGCAGATTAAGTTTTTTAATGGATTCTATGATGTCTTTGACTCTTGTCTTTTCTCGGATGTACTGTGCTGTCTTGTGGTCTTCCCATGTAAGGCCCAGCATAATTCTTTCACGTGCACGTTGCATGGTTCTCAATTTACGGGTCTGTCTCTTGGTTAGATTCCAATTTCACATAATACAATATTATTAAATATATCATCTGGTTCACAAGCACATACTTCATACGTGGATGATGGTGTTCCTATTAAACCTACCACAGACAATATCCTTTGAGTATTATATTTGTGATATATAAAGGCTATATTATTTGATACTTTTATCAATCGGAACTATAACAATTTTTTTTAAGTTCCACGGGATCTGCTAATACTTGAGTATCTTTAAACGTTATTTGAATGTGTTTAAAGCATTTCAAACGTTTGATTTTTCAGTTGCAAATCCAAGTACTTTTTCTTTTCTGTCTCTGGTTCTATAATTCGCTTTCTATTTGATGTAAATGAAATAAATAAAACATTTAATGCATTTCTGATCTCATTTAACCAGTTGCTATGATTTCAACATTCTGGTTATCTATAATTTGAACCTTTCGTGAGTACTTTTCTTAAGTTTTTTTTTACAATCTCTTGTTAACCGGTCAAGATTTCCATAACATAATTAAAAGGCCTGGCACTCACATTTTGGAAATTTAATTTCGCTATCTTTATTTACAGTAAGTGTTTCTAATGTTTGTTTATAACTGAATGTTTCATTTCGTATTTTTGGTCTAAATCTACTTGTTACAAATGATTTCTTTTTTTCTTTTTCCTAATTCACTTAGTAGTGTTTGTAATAATTTCCTTATAAATCGTTTTCAAGTAAAATTATAACATCAAGTCCTTTATTTTTATAAAAACGACGCAAACATTACGAGGTACATTTTTCTTTTTCTCGATAGATGGTTTGTATAATTTTGTGCCAATTATATCAAATATATATTCGTAACATTGATGAAATAGTCTCGTTTTAGATTGTAGCATTATTTTAGAAGGTCTATCTTTCAATATCTTCTTCTTTGTTCGAAACAGAAGTTTCCTAAAGTAATTGAAAGATTTAGGATGATCATCGTCCATGTACTTTTAGACTTTATTTGAAAAATCCTCCATTATTCCAATTTATATGAGAACAGAGCCATATCTAGATCAGGGTACGGAAGGAAAAAATACATCAACACACCCCTTCTCCTCATAAGGGCTTTTATTCTTGACTTTAATATTTAGTCCGTAAGGATATATAACACGAATAGCTTTAATAATATCATCTTCTTTCCGCTGCCTTATTTTAAGCATTATTTCATTTGTCTAACCTAAGCTATTATATCCATTTCCCCGAAATTTCTCAATAATCTGAATTCAAAATGATGAATTGATACATACCTCTCTAAAATGGCCAATTACATGTTGACAGCCCTTAGAGCTAGTTCTATGTATATCAATGCGTTTATTTAAGGGAAGCACATTTTCACTGACGCATTGTAAATTACAATTTTACACGATAATAGATAAATAGGATTTTGTGACTTACGTGACAAATTTTTGCCAGAATGGTTTATTATTGGACATCTTTTATTTCTTACATTTGATTTATATTCTTTAGTTGTGATCAAAATATGACACGTTCTACATAATGATAACCCACTAGGAGCCACTATTATATCTTCAGCCAAATGAACCCCATTCGCCATTTCGCAAGGAGTCCCTAATTCTGTACTCCTAGTGACAACGGCATTACCCTCTAGGGATTTCCTTGTCCTCATATATATATATATATATATATATATATATATATATATATATATATATATATATATATATATACATATATGATGAAATGAAGGATTTACTACGCAACCACCTTTATGTTTCCTTAATTTGCCCGGAGAAACCCAAACAGGGCAGAAACATAAACATGTTTGGGTAGCAAATCTTTCATTTCATGATGTTTTAAGCTCAACACTGACTTGACGTAATGTTTAATCTTGAATGCATCGAACACTTAATTAAAAAAACCTATCACATATCTGATATTGTATTACTGATTTGTATATATATATATATATATATATATATATATATATATATATATATATATCACAAAGAGGCTATTTATAATCAATATACCAGTAATTTCCATAAGTGTTTGAACAAACAAACACTGCACTTCTTACCTACGGGCGCATGGTTTCCTGAAATGTATCGGTCTAGTTTCAGGCCATTTCACAAACTAGATTGGTAACTCTTCCAAATAACAATGTTAGATAACCTTTTTTACCTTGTTGGTGATTGATTCCAAAGAAAATCGTAGCTGGATAAAAAAAAATACTTAGGTTAATTCATTTGAGATTTTTTTTTTCCTTTGAAATATTACATTGAGAACCACAAAACTTGCCTAAATGCATGCCTTTTGCTGATCATAATAGAATTTCGTTCGTCTTGTGAAAAGTTCCTGTCATTAACTCTCAAAACTAAGCTGAATTTTCCGTCAATGGGTCTATTTCATCGATTTATTCATCTGGCAAGTTTGCTGCTTAGATGATTTGAGAAACACATTGTTTACTGACAAAATCTTTACTCTTTACACAAAATGGTCTCTACGACATGAAAAAATCAATAAACAAAAAAATAGTTTCTGTTTTCTTTATCAGCAAGTGATACTTAAAACCTTCACTGCAGCAGATTAATTTCAATGCTTACTTTGAAAATTCTGGGAGATTCAGATATATATATATATATATATATATATATATATATATATATATATAATCTAATGATTTGACAATTTCGGAAAAAAATTTATCATTTTTGTATATTTTCATTCCCGATGACGCGTTTCGCTGCAGTGTCGCAGCGTCATCAGATCGGTTTCAAATGTTTGTTTGTTTTTTGTTTGTTTTTTTTTTTTGTTTTTAATACATGATGTGCAGTTTTCATGAGGACTACATACCGATATCACGTATCGGTGGTGTTTTTGATGTTCTTCCTCGGATATTGTTTGAAATATCATTCCACTTACAAAGAATATATATATATATATATATATATATATATATATATACATACATACACATACTACATATGGTACGGATCAGGCTAGCAGTATAACATATTATAATACATTAATGATATAAAGCAACTTCTGATATGCAATGGATTTATTTCATAGAGTGCTCGATACATACAACTGTTTACCGTGGAAGTTAAGTTTATATATATATATATATATATATATATATATATATATATATATATATATATATATGTTGTCCTAAAAGTAACACCCTATTTTCAAAAAATTACGGTTGCATTGTGCTAGACTGGATTGATGATAATTAAGAAGGCCAATGGCTAGAACGACGTCGTGCTATTAAAAGGCTGGCGACATCAACTGCTTTGACTCATCCGGATTTTTTCCCTCTGGGGAAAGTCCTAAAAAACATGGTGCTAGGTGCAGAACCAGTCACAATACAAGAATCAAAAACAAGAATCAAATAAAAACGAAAAACTTTTGTCCATCGATGTAAGGCTTTTTCCAGAATGTGTGCAAGTCATTTACGTGTCGAATGCATCAAAATGGAAGGAAGTCACATTGGACCTTATCTGTGATACATTTTGTTGAGGGTTGGACCATCGACTAGTGCAGGGGTTTCGAAACTTTAGAAACTGAAGGACCCCTTCAATAAAGGAAATATTCTGGCACTAACATCTATTCTCAGCATTTAGTTTTAAAATCAAAATCAATGGACGATAAATAATTTTCGACCTTTAAATATTTATTCTAAATGGATATACTTATTAGAAATATCATATATAGTACAGGACGGTATACAATAATTATGTTTTTCAATTGCTTGGCGATGGGTGAGAGTGTTTTTTCTACAATAGGGTTGGCAATTTCGAGTTCAGAAGTAACTCAGCTAATGAGACAT